>OU015501.1:69581843-69739343 GCA_907164885.2 Dolomedes plantarius
ATACCTTAGTTATAAATTTTTAGTTATAAATTTTTAGTTATTTATATATCCTACAAAAAAATGCACACTTTCTTTTTTTACAAAGGATCTTTTTTCACAAAGGATTTTCTATAAAGGATTTTCTACAAAGGATTTTCTACAAAGGATCTAAGAATTCCAGTGGCTCCATCTATTAGGGAAAACATTAGTTCTTATTACTATAATTTTGTTACTCAGAAATATACCTTTAGTTAATTATTTATATATCATAAAAAAAAAAAAAAAATAAAAAAAAATACATAATTGTTTTTAGGATAAAACTTTCAGGCTTCGAAAATGTAAAAGTTTTTCTGAAGTTTCCTTTCTTCAAACTTTTTCCCCCATCGTTTAAAGTCAGTCACAAATTTTTCCATTTTAAAGTGTAATGTAATATCATTATGAGTTTATCAAAACTTAAATTATTAAAAACCACTGAATGATGCCAATGACAGTTAAAATGTTGAAAAGTTATAAATTCAGATTAAGGTAAAAATTATAAAACTTTTGAAATTGAATAATGTTGAATGCTGCGTGCCTTTTTTCAGACTAAAATAAAACAGATGTTAACAAGGAAATGGACATTATGAAAACAAAAAAAATAACAAACAGACTTAAATATTAGCATTTTCAGCAAGAGTTTTTCATAAGATTTAAAGATTTTTATTTTCTCAATTTTAAGCAAAATTTTAAGTGAAATAATTTTATTTCAGAGTTATCATGATGAAATAGCCAAATGACTGAGAAAAAATATTTGTATGAAACATTAGCTTGAAGAATAGGATTTAAAAAAAATTCAAAAATTATTTGGTAACAAAGGATATTCTCGAAAAATGTGGCTATATATTGTGCGAGAGTAATGTCAAGTAAAAATAAAGTTCTAAAACCAAACTCAATCTGTGAAATTTTGCTTCGCTGGTACCAACTGTCGGATTTGCAAGATAATCCGTTCTAATAATTGGGAAAATTGATACAAATTTCTCAAAGTTAAAAAAAAGATATTTTGAGTAAATAATACAAAAAAATTGATTAAAAATAAAGCTGATTAATAAAGGATGCGGTCCATATGGTCTTTTTTACGTCTTTCATACGGATGAATTTCATAGAAGTACACTCCCAAAACTTCAATATGGGCATTATTTATACAGTGAATAATTTTGGTGCCTAGTTTCCTTAATTTCTATAGTAATGAGATTTTTCTTCTATTTTCCTATATATATATATATATATATATATATATATATATACATACACACACACATATATATATATATATATATATATATATATATATATATATATATATATATATATATTTATATATATATATATATATATTTATTTATTTATTTATATATATATATATTTATTTATATATATACATATATATATATATATATATATATATATATATATATTTATATATATATATATATATATATATATATATATATATATATATATATATATATATATATATATATATATATATATATATATTAGCCCAGTCAAAATAGGTTTTATGGCTAAAAAAAATATGAAAGTTTAGAAAATTGGTGGAGATACTTGTTTAGGCATGCTAATGAACATACTAAAAGTCCCCACCGATCAGACTTGAGCTTTCGCCGCCATCTTGGAAAATGTGTACACTTTTTTGGTTTTTTGGAAATAACTTTAAAAATATTGATTTTATAAAAAATATTTAAATGCAAAAATTAAAGAGCATTAAATTAGGAACAAAAATCATTCATAACATTTTTTTATATGTCTAACAAGAACAAAGATAATTGACTTTGAAAAGAGCGCACTATCACACCTGGGATGCGCAAGCGCGGTTCCCCATCGCGGTGGGGGGAAATACCCGCGCATGTGCATTAGGGTGGAACGAAAAAAACTTTATTTTGAATTTCAATATGCTCTAGTTTTCAAAAGTTGCCTTTTAACAAAATAAAGACGGAAATTAAATATTAGCGTAATGGGTGCATATTTTCAGTTAGCGCAAGAAGGGCAAACTTTTGGTTTTTATTAAATTTTTGACAAAATTCGCAATTATTTTGAAACTGAATACACTTGTAGTACAAAAAAGTAGCAAAATATGTAATTTAAACATTCCTTTTAGTCAGGAGATCTGCTAAACAGATTATATAATACGTTTTACTTCATAAAAATAGTACACATAAAGGCACTTAAGGACGAGGCACTTAAAAGACACTCGGACATGATGGTGGAACGAAAAACAATTTTTTCGGAATTTCAATATGCTCTAGTTTTCAAAAGTTGTCTTTTAAAATTTAAATTAATAACATAAAATTTGTTTGCTCTACTAAAATATTTTCAAGTGCCGCAAAGGGCTTCAAAATGGATATTTTTATGAAAAAGTGATTATATTTGTATTTTTTGTTAATTTCTTTTATAGTACATTAAAATAATGTATATTTTCTGTAAATAAAATATTCAAAATATGATATTTTGACAGATAACTTGCATTTTCAAGTTTTTTAACAATCCTTTCTACTACTTGTGTGTGACATGGAATGTTGTTGAAGTCAATAATTTAAATGAACTGCCCCTACGTCACCTATTTTGTTTCCTAGATGGAAAAACTAAAGGCCCAAATGAATTTGGAGGAGAAATTCTTAAACAACTAGAAAACTGCCCTGAACTTCCAGTGACTGAAATTTCACCTATTGAAAATAACATTACATTACTAGAAATTAAGGATGATTTAAGTGTGGACCCAAAATATATGTTAGAAATGTATAATGCAATCTCTGTTGGAAAGTGCTCATCTGATTTCTCCATGAGAAAACCAGGAAAATTTTGTCATTCACGATGGCTTATATTAGCAAACCGAATACTTCGCTTGTATGTGGGAACAGAATGCCCTGCAAAAAATCTCCGAATGCTGACTGAGTACATTTTGAAAGTTTATGCACCAATTTGGTTTAACATAAAGCTGAAACTATCTTGTATCTGTGGATCGAAGCACTTGTGGAAACTTGTAAGCTATTCACGTTACCTCAATTAGACTCTTAAAAATGTAATTGACCCTGTCATTCAAAGAAATGCATACTTCGCCGCTTCGGAAAATCTCCTCCTTTGTATGATATTAGACGATCGCAGTCATGTAAGAGAGCTTGGATTACGCCGGATTCTAAAAGCAAGGGCTGAAAATGAAGGAGGCATCAGAAAGAATTTAGTTCCAAGTATAAACTTTTATGCGAAGGATTATATTGATATGATTGAATGGAATGATGTTAAAGTAACTGAACCTCCTATGACGAGGGATGTTTCTGATGACAAACTAAAACTGTTTAGAAAGGAAGCAAAAGAATCTGATCATGAGAAACAAATTATTGACTTAACAACATTCCATGTCACACACAAGTAGTAGAAAGGATTATTAAATTAGTTACCTGGTCATCCTTGTTCGTTCGTAGTACTTCTCCAAGAGATGCATTGATAAAAACAAGAATACATTCTCAAAAAATAATGCCAAAATTTGAAACAAAAAAACAATTCAATGTGTCAGTGAAATAAGTAATGGAAACCATGTGTGATTAATATGGACTTTTGAAAAACATGAATATTTTTTTCAAAATAATGTTTTGCCTTAATAGACATTACATTAATAGTTTTCTAAATAAGTGTGATTTATTTATTTTAACTAAGGTCCGTCAATTAAAATGTGTTTTTCTTTCATTCCAATGTGTAATGTAAGAATATGCTAATGTAAAATTAATATGATGAAAATCGCGAAATTCCACAAAATCAGTTGTTCTGTTATGGCATCTAAAAATCAGAAATACTTAGAAAATGCAAGTTATCTGTCAAAATATCATATTTTGAATATTTTATTTACAGAAAATATACATTATTTTAATGTACTATAAAAGAAATTAACAAAAAATACAAATATAATCACTTTTTCATAAAAATATCCATTTTGAAGCCCTTTGCGGCACTTGAAAATATTTTAGTAGAGCAAACAAATTTTATATTATTAATTTTAATTTTAAAAGACAACTTTTGAAAACTAGAGCATATTGAAATTCCGAAAAAATTGTTTTTCGTTCCACCGTGATGTCCGAGTGTCTTTTAAGTGCCTCGTCCTTAAGTGCCTTTATATGTACTATTTTTATGAAGTAAAACGTATTATATAATCTGTTTAGCAGATCTCCTGACTAAAAGGAATGTTTAAATTACATATTTTGCTACTTTTTTGTACTACAAGTGTATTCAGTTTCAAAATAATTGCGAATTTTGTCAAAAATTTAATAAAAACCAAAAGTTTGCCCTTCTTGCGCTAACTGAAAATATGCACCCATTACGCTAATATTTAATTTCCGTCTTTATTTTGTTAAAAGGCAACTTTTGAAAACTAGAGCATATTGAAATTCAAAAAAAAGTTTTTTTCGTTCCACCCTAATGTGCATACCATAATTAGCCAAATTAGTTTTATACTAAATGGGAAGGTTTTTTGTATTTTTTCAAATAACTAGGGAAATATTAACTTTGCGTAAAAAAAGTTTATTTCAAAAATTAAAAAAACATTAAATTATGTACAAAAACGATTTTATACATTTTTGTCGTAAACCTAACAGGAACGAAGATATTGACTATAAAATGCACGTTGATAATGGAGGTAGCTTTAAAGTCTCGTTGCAGGCGCTCTTCTAACCTGAATTTCTAACCTCTCCCACATTTTGTCATTCTTTAAACACAAGAAAATAGACTTTAATGTTTTTGGCTACGTAGATAATTAATAATTATTAATTTTATACAGGAATATAGTAAACTTGGGGGTATTCACTATCAGATTTCCATTGCGAATAATTGTTAAAGCTTACCTACTTCAGGATTTACGTGCTTTTTTCGGTACGGGATTCTCCCCTTCGTCAGGCTATGGATCCGCTAGCATCGGCCCATTCATCAACTTCTTTCATTCGATTGTCATCATCAACATGGCGGATGCGGAGTGCAACGTAGATCTACCTCCTCGTGGTGCACTCCGGGCAACGTTTTATGCGGCAAAATGATCTACAACTCTGGCGTGAGTAATTCTAGATGCGGATCTTTGACGATTATGCAATGGAATGCAGGAGGCATGTCCCAAGCAAAGAGACAGGAAATTTACCACACTTTAAAAACGTATGATGTTGATGTGTTTACAATCATGGAAGCCAACCTAATTAATGAAGGCTCCAAGTACTATCCTTTCTCAGGCTATGTGACATATATTGTACCCAAGTCTAGGCAAATTGCAAGCGGCCTTTTGATTGGTGTTAGATCTGACCTCACGGCGGAATTTAAAGTTATTAGAGAAATGGGTACCGGGCAAGACAAAAGTGAGATAGATCTCCTTGATGTCTGGAAGTTTGACAAACACTTTAAGATCTTTTCTATTTATTCGCCGCCCGGGAATAATCCAGACTTTTCCTTCCTCAATGTGTCTAGAAGATCAATTTTCCTTGGTGATTTTAATGCACATTCTACTATTTGGGGATATAGTGATAGGAACCAAGCCGGTGAGGCAGTTGAAGATCTACTAAATTCTACTTCTTTTAACTTGATTTATGACAAAAATGACCCTCATACGTACCTGCACTATAATGGTACAGGTACTACGCCAGACCTACTTTTGGTATCCGCTGATATTGGCCATATGTGTAGACGAAGAGTGCTTGATGATCCTGGCTCAGGTCATCGACAGGTTCTGGCCATATTTGATTTCTCTGTTTTGCGGAAGTGTAGACCAAAATCAAAGATCTCCTGGAACTTCCGAAGGGCAAACTGGAGACTTTTTGAGTCTCTTTTGGATAAAGAACTGGAGCCTAATGTCATCGATTTTAATCAAAATATTGAGCTTCTATATAGATTTATACGAGAAAAATTTGTTTGGTGTGCTGGGAAAAGCATCCCTAGGGGCAAGATAAAGAATTATAGATGTTTCTGGTCAGAGAATTTGAGGGAACTTAAAGAGAAACGTGACAGACTCAGGCGAAAAGCTGAATTAACCGGTCGCCCCTCTGATGTACAGAATTGGAGAAAACAGGCTGCGCTTTTTAAGAAAACTATTCTGCAAGAGAAACGTAGCACCTATAGTGACTTTCTCTCAAGCCTTGACTTCCGTAAGGACGGTAAAAAAGCTTATAAGTTTGTTTCAAGCATCAATAACAGTGGTGTTAATACGGCAGGTCCAAAACGAACTTTCCTGGTAGATAATAAGATAATTACCTCTGATGTCAGAGTCGCTAATTCTTTTGTTCAACACTTCTCTAGTCTACAACAGAAAAGCAGATACGCGAGACAGCTTTCAAGAACTCTCACAAAAAATCTTAAATGCAAAATGAAAGAAGAGGGCGCTCTTCCCACCGATTTGGATATTTTCAATGCCCCTTTAAGCCTAAATGAATTGCTGTCAGCACTGAAGTGTTTGAAACCACGAAAATCTCCGGGCGAGGATGGTATCTTTGCAGAATTTCTTTTACATTTGGGCCCTCGTGCCTGTGAAACCATCTTAAAACTATTCAATTTAATCTGGTACACGGGAAGAATTCCCTCTCAATGGTATAAATCTACTATTATTCCTATACATAAAAAAGATTCAGATCCAGGCCTTGTGAGTAATTACAGACCTATTTCCCTAACAAGCATTCTTTGCAAGGCCATGGAGAGAATCATCATGAGTAGATTGAACTGGTACCTGGAATCCGAAGGGATCCTAGAAGATGAACAGGCTGGCTTTAGGAAATTTAGGTCTACCAGCCAGCATGTTTCATTACTTAGTCAAAATATAAAGGATGCTTTGGATAAGAGGCAAATTCTCTCCGCTGTCTTCATTGACCTAAAGTCTGCTTACGATCTTGTATGGAGAGAGGGCCTACTTGCGAAGTTACTCAACATCGGCATACACTCTAATATGCTTGGATGGTTTAACGGATTTCTGAAAACCCGATTATGTAGAGTCCGGTACAACTATTGCCTTTCAAGATACAGAGCACTCAAAACTGGCTTACCGCAGGGTGCAGTCTCTAGTTGCACACTTTTTAACATCTACATTAATGATCTGGTAAGTGAATTGAAAAAGATTGACGGGTTACGGTGTCTGCTATATGCTGATGACTTAGTCATCTGGACTACTTCTCCTAAGAACAAAGCTAATGTGATCATTGAAAGTTCTTTGGGAAAGGCCTTGTTAGTTATTGAAAAATGGACAGAATTGAATAATATGAAAGTTAACCTCGATAAGACATTTGTAGAGTCTTTTTCCCTCACGCATCAACCTTTCCATCCACAAATTTACTACAAAGGCCGTCAGATTCCATCGTCTGATGGATTTAAATACTTAGGTGTAATTTTCGATAGAAAACTTACATGGAGGTCTCATGTGGCGGACATCATCCGACGTGCTATGAAAAGACTTAATCTCTTAAAAATATTAGCGGGTTCTAAATGGGGCTGTTCAAGAGCCACTTTGAATTTTACATACAAAACGTATATTTTACCTATTCTTGTTTACTGTTGCGAGCCGCTGATTACAGGATCAGAGCAAGTTTTTCATCTTTGTGAGATTTTTCAAAATCAGGCTCTGCGATTGATTACGGGGGCAGTGAAGACAACACCCATTGACTGTATGCTGCTCAGCACTGATAACAGGCCTTTCAAGATAATTATTCAAGAAAGAGCCCTTCTCCTCTGGGAGAGAATACTTAGAATCCCTGGGTGTTTGTCCCTGTGGAACCAGGACTCTTTAAACTGTGGGAGAAACTTGAAAACACAGAGTGGTTTTTGCCAGGGAGTTGCTGATATTAGATCTAAGCTAGATTTGAATTTCGAGGTTGAACATTTCTCTCCCCCCATCAGCCCTATTGTTGATAAGAAATTCTCTATCCACCTAGAACTGATCAAGGATGTTTCTAAAGCGGAGACTAGTGACATAGTGCTAAGAACTCTCGCTCTCGAGACAATGGAATCATTTTACCCTGAGGAGGAATGGTTAAGAATATATACTGACGGTTCCAGAGTGAGCGGTTGTGTTAACGCCGGTGCTGGTGTTTACTGTGAACTTTTTTGCCTTTATACTCCCGTCGGTATCCATAGCTCAGCTTTCGATGGTGAGATTGCGGCCATCTGCCAGGCCCTGTCACAACTACGGCCTCGTCTGGACTCCTTTTCGAAAGTTGTATTACTATCGGATTCAAAGGCCGCACTTCAAGCAATTGACGCACCCAGCCACTCCCGAACTTTAACCATCGATAATTGCTTAAATCTCCTCAACTGGCTTGCCAGTAATAATAAGACAGTAGTTCTCCAGTGGATTCCGGCCCACTGCGGAATCCAGGGAAATGAGGCGGCTGACTACTTGGCAAAGAAGGGGGCCTCTGTCCTTCAGAGAACTAATCCCAGACTTCCTTTTAATAGTATCAAATGTCTAATAAAGAACATCTTCAGGGATTCTTTTCGCGAAGAACTCAAAAATCGCAACTTTAATAAACCATGGCTAAATCAGATTCTTAATGTCCCTCAGTGGCCTAGGATGAAATCTGTCGCCATGTTTCGTCTGATATCTGGCCATGACTGCCTGCGTAAACATCTATGTCGTATCAACGTCGTTCCTCACCCTCTTTGTACCTTGTGTGATCTTCAAGAGGAAATGGACTTGCCTCACCTGTACAGATGTCCTGCTCTTCCTCGGACATCAATCTGGGAACGCTACTGGATTGCTCGCTTTCATTTATAGATTTATTGTTGTCATTTTGATGTTCAATTGTCTTTTAATGTGTCATTGGAAATAAAAAAAAACATGGCGGATGCCATTCTGACATACCCCATTGCAATTATTGCAGGCCGTTGTGCAGTTGATGCCTGCTTTCCGACATCCGCATCTTACTCCACAGTGAGTCTTACAGTTGCAAAACACTATGTTGATGCCTGCTTTCCGACATCCGCATCTTACTCCACAGTGAGTCTTACAGTTGCAAAACACTATGTTTAAAACTGAATTGGGAGCTACTGCCTCCATAGTTGTGATGGCACAAGAATTTTCTCTTGACGCTTCCAGCTCCACAGCCAGTTGGGCCTTTCTTTTTCAGGTGCTCCAAAGTCTTCCTCGTTTTAATTTCGATGGCTCGTATTTGAGTGTGTGTGTTTAAGGTTTCTTGTGATGGTGGTTCAGTAACAAAATCTCGAAACAACTCACGGAGACTTTTGCATTCCAAATCCGATATGTCCATGTCGTCAAAAATTAGTTTTGCTAAAGCTGTTTGGGTCAATAAATGAGCTCGAACGGCCCTAGCGTATGAATGGCCAGGCAACATTTTTTCTACTGACTTAGGTGCATAAATCAAAGTGAGTATTTCTTTTAACTCACTTCCAGCCATTATGTACCCAATGCAGCCTAAGAATGACATTAAAAGATGGAATCCACCAAGTCTCACAATACAACTTGATAATAATGGATTCGATGTTGCTGCGACTATCTCTCGAGCTTTAATATACAGTGGTTGGTCAAACGTGAGTATGCAAGACTTTTGGTGCATTTTAATACACTGCTGGGCAGCATATTTCAGCACAGTGAAAATGGTGCCATACTTGCTTGGTGGTGAATTAACAAAAGGAAGGGGTATTACTTTGGTCTTTTCACAAGGCTGGTTTCTGGTTATACAATGGAAAAATCCTTTCAATTCAGGTATCTGTGGAAGACCTAACCACTTAGCACACATCCAGGAGATATCTGATGGTTTAGGCAGTGGTAAATCTTCCGCTAAAGGATTTAAGACATTCAAATCTTCGATAGTAATTGTTTTTAACCCATGCCCTCGAAAGTTTTCAAACGTTTCCAGAGGAATGATTCCCATTTTGCCTACGGTCGATGCGGATGTAAGTTCGGTTAATTTTTTTATCTTCGTCCCGGGTTCCACTGCTGACTCTGGAGTAAAACAAGCAATGCCCCCCATGCTTTGAAACGTATTCAGGCCATCGATTGTCGACACATTGAAATCTGCATTGTCAAATACGAATTGGCAGAATGATCCCTCGCGCATATGGGGTTGAGGATGATTTATGGCTGACATCTCAAGTGTTTGGGCTTCATAGTAAGAACAAAATCCCAAATTCGAGAGCATTGTTATTAAATTCTTGGATCAGAACTTTTTGTACAAAAATATAGCAAGACCATTGAGCAGAGGAGACATAAATGATCGTGGCCTTAGCGCTGATATAATGACGTGAGCTATTAAAGTGACTTTTTTTTCCGCCTTAGTAGTCTTTTTTTTAATAATCAAGTGCTCCAAAAAAGATTTTAGGCTTTCTGGAATACCCTTGTTCACATCTCTGAAAAAGTTGTCTCTTGGAGGGTAGCAATGAATGTCAGTGGCGCACCCAGGGGGGGGCCCAAGGGACCCTGACCCCCCTGAAGAAGAAGAATAATTGATTTTGCATTATAAATATTTTTATTCGTTCATCTCGGCCCCTCCCCATGCATTACAAATATTTTTATCCATTCATCTCGCCCCCCCCCCCAAGAAAAAATCCTGGGTGCGCCACTGATGAGTGTCATAAACTGGTGTCTGGATATCTTCTTTTATTATGGCTGCAGCAGTTTGTACTATTCGTAGACGCTCCTCACGATCATTTCGTATCTTTTTGTCGTACCAAGAGTCTGATAAGACTTTCATTCCAGTATTACGTAAACATATGACAGTAACGTTTTTGGAGTTTGAAGCAAAAATAATGCCATCCCTGTATTTTTGTTTCAACTTATTTCTCAAAGTGATGTCGTCTGGAACTAGCCCTGCAATTTGAGATTTGAGTTCGGGTAGTGAGAATTGACAGTCGTCATTATTATCAAGGAAGAATGATATTTCGTCTACAGCTGCTGAGACGTAATCCGACTCAGGCCGCCCTCTCTTTCTGGTTGGTGCAGTTTGTAGAAAAAAAGTCATGAAGCAATCTTGGTGATAAATCGCATCAGCTGAAACTAAATCAGCAACGTTTATTATTCGACACTGAACTACTCTCCCCACTAGTCATGTCTATTCTCTGCAGCTTCAAGAACTTTGTTTTTCATTTCGAGACTCCTAACTTCATATATAGTTCTTCGCCTGTCAGTTGGTTTTTTCTTTTGTCTTGCTTTGAATTCTTCGTCTATCACTGCCGTACAAAAGAAACATTTTGTTCGAAAATCGAACTGAGGTAAAAAAGATCGTAAACTTACGGCGCGCTCTTCACTTTGGTGGGATGTTAACGCGATTTCTGCATTTCTTTTTAAATCAACTTTTATACTTCCTGGTCTGGTGTAATTTCTCCCACACAACGAATGAACCGAAACAGATTTTAAATGTTCCAACTGTTCATGCTTATTGTCTTTTCTTTGGACACTAGCTCTCTTAAAGCGTCGATCTCCTTTTCTCCTACATTCACGAAATCATCATTTGACATTAATTTTTTTACATATAAAACATAGTTCCGTATCAGCCATTGTTCACAGACGCACACGGAACGGTGACTAACTATTAACTGGCTAGTAAAATACTAGGGTAAGACCGATTTGGCGCCTTACGGTATGCACATGCGCGTGTCTTCCAGCCATCGCGAGGGGAACCCACGCATGCGCGTCCCTGGTGTGATAGTGCGCTCTTTCCAAAGTCAATTATCTTTGTTCGTGTTAGACTTATAAAAAAATACAATATATGTTTTTTTGTAGAAGCTACCTCCATTATCAACGCGCATTTTATAGTCAATATCTTCGTTCCTGTTAGGTTTACGACAAAAGTGTATAAAATCGTTTTTGCACATAATTTAATGTTTTTTTAATTTTTGAAATAAACTTTTTTTACGTAAAGTTAATATTTCCCTAGTTATTTGAAAAAATACAAAAAACCTTCCCATTTAGTGTAAAACTAATTTGCCTAATTATGGTATGCACATGCGCGGGTATTTCCCCCCACCGCGATGGGGAACCGCGCTTGCTCGTCCCAGGTGTGATAGTGCGCTCTTTTCAAAGTCAATTATCTTTGTTCCTGTTAGACATATAAAAAAATGTTATGAATGATTTTTGCTCATAATTTAATGCTCTTTAATTTTTTCATTTAATTATTTTTTATAAAATCAATATATTTAAAGATATTTCCAAAAAACCAAAAAAGTGTACACATTTTCCAAGATGGCGGCGAAAGCTCAAGTCTGATCGGTGGGGACTTTTAGTATGTTCATTAGCATGCCTAAACAAACATCTCCACCAAATTTCAAAACTTTCATATTTTTTTTAGCCATTCGTCAAAATCGGGTCTATTTTGACTGGGGTATATATATTTATTTATTTATATTTATATATATATGTATATATATATGTTTATATATATATATATATATATATATATATATATATATATATATATATATATATATATAATATATATTTCTTTATTTATATATATATATATATATATATATATATATATATATTTATATATATATATATATGTATATATATATATATATATGTATGTATATATATATATATATATATATATATATATATATATATATATATATATATATATATATATTTATATATACATATATGTATATATATATATATATATATATATATATATATATATATATATATATAAGCATGTATGTATGTATTTAAGTATATATACAAAAAACATGTTACGACTGTAGAGCTTGGAACACACGCACCCCTAAACAATTTGATTAAAGTTATCTTTTTCCTCGATTCCGGGAAGAAATATGATTAAATTCGAAGGTGTATCTTGAAAGTATGCTTGATCCAAGAAGCCTGGTAGGCCAGCTGTATATTCAGGATTCGAAAAATATACAAACTCTGAGAAGTAATATATTTTATACGAAACCGGAATGAATGAAACTGTTGAGCATATGCTGTCGTATCATTGGTTGTGTTGTATTTAATATTGGTATAGTAATTAAATAGGGAATGTAAAAATTAGATTTTATTTATATTATTGTTTTATTAATGTAGAAGAGTTCTAAATTCACTCAGTTACATTTTTTTTCATTTAGTCGTAAAGTGGTTTGCGTTGTGTTAATTTCCTAAGATGAAAGCATATAACCTAGATCCTATGGCTAACAGAAATTCACAAATGATTACTCAAATATATGACAGACACAAATGTAGATGAGGGACCAAACTGAAATTTATTAATTTCTTATAAAGTAAAAATTTAGTAAAATTTTCCATCCTTCACTTTAAACATTTGCTTAAACAACATCCATGTACAAATTTAAATCAAAACTCTATTCACTCGAATCAATAATAGATATATAAATATCCCTTTCCTCAAAAGTTATTTATAAAAATGCACTTAACTACATCATTAAGAGAAATGGCCAAAATTTTTTTTGGTGATTGACTGACAAAAAAATTAAAAGAACAGAAAAAAAAATAAATAAATTATGCCATGGCTAAACACTAAAAAAGAAAATTTATCTGTGTATTAGATTTTGGATGGCCTCGATCCTACGGGGATCCATGACGAAGAGGAAGGGTCTCTTTATCAGTAAGATTTCCAGGCTCTTTTCCTCAAAAAGGAGTGGTTTATGTGTCCATGGAAACCATAAGCAACCTACCTAACTACGAGGTTCCGACAGCAAGAAAAATAAAATACAGAATGCACTCAAAATGTCATACCGCTTGCCTGAAGATCTTAATACAGCTTTTCTCTTTAGTTTGTAAGGAGTCCTACTTTCATCTTTCTGCTATATGGTGGATAATTAGAGAGGGATCTACTGCTTAAAACCATTTCAAAATGGTCTCAAACATCCATGCCAACATTTAGTCCGGTCGCTTAACGAAATTACCGTTACCTGGCGGATAAAAGCACCAAATTTGGTATGAAGGTACCTTAGGGTATACTAATAAATGTTAGCCTAGGAGCCCTCTGGAATTTCTAAAAATTTTCATGTACGGCACTAAAATCCAAAATGGCCGATAAATACGACAAAATATCACTTTTAACACAATCTATTTTACCGTTAATTTTCAATTACAGTTTTAAGTCAACTAAGTACACTACCTAACTTAAGGAAGTCTACATATTAAATAAAATACAATAAAATATATCCATATCATTTATTACAGTAATTTATAAGTACAAATATAACACTAATAAGTGTTCCCAAAGCAACAAAAAAATTTATTACCAGCTATTCACTTAAAATAAGTTTTATGTTTCCTACGACCTAGAATTAGTTCCATAAATAAAAGTGAAAAAAGAAATCAAATACACTTCAATTAAATACATTATGATTAATTCATTTATTTAATAGTGTGATTATAATTTTCTAAAATATTGACTAATTGTGGTTTGTTCCGAAGAATCATTTATCAAATGTTCAATAATGTTTGAAAATGCGTAATATTTACGATAATGTTCTTTATATCCCCCTTTTTGCGCCAATGTTCAAAGCAAAACTTTTAACGCTCGTCGGGCTTCAGTTGCAGTTGAGGGTTTTTTATTTTTTCATCTTTGGATTCTGAATCATTGTTATTAGAACAAGAATCATTTGAATTTACAATTTCTTGTACAGTATGAGAGCCACATTTCCCAACTTGCAAATCATCGTCGATGGAAACATATTTCAAGAACTCTGCAGTCGGTTCATCTTCCTCAACTAAAATTTCCCCCTTTGTATTAGAATTTTGCATGCTGAAGCCACAAGCTTTAAACAGCAAGAGATAGTTGTTGACGTAACAGTTTCCCAAGAACTTGAATGATATACATGGCATCCAAGAGGCTGGATGACTTTAGAAACTTGTTTATAGAGTCGGAACTAGAAGAATCAATTTCTTTGACAATTCTATCAAAAATGTATTTGTATGAGCAAAATGCCATACGTGGAACTGGTCCCAAATTGTTGATTAAAATGGACTGTAAACTAATAAATAGTATCGAATCTATTGTCGACCATACGACATACGAATTGATATAATTTTATTAACTTAAACACATTATCTACAATGCTGGCTTATAAACCAAAATCATACATGAAACCATACGATGTGCGAATGCGAGAGGAACTGACTTGTTCTAATTATAGGGGGCGTTCAAAGGCGCTTTTGGCGATTGCCAACATAGCCATTGGCGCCAACAGTCTTAATATAATGAAATTTAAATGATCGTATGAATCCTTGATCCAAAGGTTAAATGATTCTTTTGGTATTTGGGGGAAGGAAAACTAGTTTAATATTTTTAAATTTCAAATCATTTGGATGAGAGGAACAATTGTCTAACAAAAGCATGATTTTTTCGTTGTTTGCCCCATTTAAGGAGAAAGTTTGTATGGATAGTTCTGGTAATCCATGAGTTTCTACTGTGTGCATAATTGATTGGAAGGTTCTTAACACCCTTAAAACAACGAGGGCTTTTGCTGGAACAAATCACCAAAGGCGTTTTCTTTTCAATTCCTGCCATGTTGCATGTTACGAGCTCCGTTAATCTTGCTTGACTTCTTTGACTTCCTGCAGCAGATTCTTGTTTAAACATCAAAGTATGTTCCGGAAATGCTCGGAACATACTTTGTACTGTATATAAAAATATCATATCGAGTACTGTATATAACAATATCATATCATATATTTTTGTATAACATTATTGTATCATATAAAAAATATAAATAAAAATATAAATTTGTGTAGAAAATTTACAGCATACCTTTTAATTAAATAGTTCAATGATATAAATTTACTTCAAACTATCCACGACCTCTCGGTGGGTCGCAACTCACAGTTTCCGCACCACTGCTGTAGATAATTTAATCTCAATGCAGAGTTCCTAATTCACTTACGCTTCAAATATTACTACAGGAAATTGATTTTGAGAAGAATTTTTCCTGCACTGGATGAAGATAAAAGTTATAGAGTTCATACGGCATTGCACCTATCTAAAACAGCATAGAAGGCAGTTACGGAAAAAACCCCACCAAAATTACTTTCGTCATGCTGGTTTTAAAGTGCAACCGGAACCTGAAGAATTGTTGAAATTTATTGGATTACATTTTGGCCGTACATATTTGTAGATATATTTATTTTTAATGTGAGTTTGTACATTCAGATTATTTATTCATTTGTGTTAAATGGGACGTACTTTAAATATGACGTCGAGTTATGATGCGTGGCTTGTGTATGTGTATAAAAACCGGGGTAAGTCTGGCTACTGTTGCTTCTTCTGTTAAAACTCTTGCTATGTTGTTGATGCGAAGATTGTATCGAATAAATTATTTTTATGAAACTCTGCGTTATCAATGCCCAAGAGGAATCTCATGTTGCAATGTTAGATCTCGAGGGAATCGATGCTGAAACTTTTGATGAGGAACAAGAACTTCTACGAAAAATTTCAGAGAAAATGGATTTGATGAAAAAGCTGATTTTCTAAGGTTATGTATTACCGATTGTGATGTACAATGTGCGGAAAATCTCTCGTAAAATAAATCATTTCTCGTTACTCGACAGAAGAAATTGCGTCATCGGATGAAGATATACAGTCTGAGCACACATCTGGCATAAAAAAGTGTTACAAATGCTACTGACACTTTACAAGGTTTCTTAGAAAGACAAGAAAACTCAGAAAATTACTTATAATCATTAACTGAAGGGGAAATTTTGTTTTACAAGCATCTCAAATGCACATAAAACAAGGATTTCTGATTATTTTCATAGGAAATAAATGTAAGACAGACATTTATTGTAATTTCATTTATTTAAGTTTTATTTTAGAAATTATCTATATATAGAAAACAGTTCCGTAACTGACTGACTGACTGACTGACAGATAACGCACAAACCAAACCGCTGGACCTAAAGGGTTGAAATTTTGCATGGCGATTCTTCTTATAGTGTAGGGGTGCACTAAGAAAGATTTTTGAAAAATTCTTCTTAGATTTTTTTAAATTAAATTTTTAAGCTGTTTTTGGTAATATTCTATAAAGTTTGCATTTAAAATAATAATCTGAGGGTTATAAAAATTTATATCACAAGAAAGATCATAAAAATTCTTTTAAAATAAAGTCTTTTTCGAATCTTTACCTCCATTTTCTGATTTTTGATGAATTTTTAAATATTAATTTTTAGAATTTAATTTATTAAATGCTGATCACGTGGATTCTTTTCTTTTTCTGATACTTTAAATTAATTTTGCATCACGGGCATAACAACGAAATGAATTGACAAATTTTTTTTTCTTTCTAATGTGGCATACGATTTGACATTATCCAAAAAAAAAATTAAAATACAGTAAAAGAAATGTTCCTCAAACTGTACTATATCAACTGCACTATATTCTTTAGTATGTTCTATTATATTTAATTTGAATATTTTCTTCTACAAGTCATCCTTTCGGATAATGCTAAAACATTCAAAAACACAAATGACATTTTAGGAGAATTATCCAAAATCATTCTAGACAAAAATTTGAAGGATTTTGTTGCTATTAACGGCGCAACATGGAAATTTATTGTGCCTAGTGCCCCATGGTGGGGTGGATTTTATGAGAGGTTCATGAAAAATGTCAAAGATCCTTTGAAAAATATCCTAGGAAAGGCTTTATTACCTTTTGAAGAAATGATGACTATCCTCACAGAAATCGAATGTGTTTTAAATAATCGGACACTTACCTACGTAAGTAATGATTTAAATGAACCACAGCCTCTTACTCCTGCTCAATTTTTGTTTCCTGGTCAAAATTATAGTTATCCGGTTCATTTTGCTGATCTTTTGAACAATGAGTTATCCACAAAGGAAAATTTAAATCGTAGAAAATTGTACCAATCTAGACTTTTGAAGCAAATTTGGCGTAAGTGGAAGGAAAATTATCTGCTACAATTAAGAAATGCCCATAACTTTATAGTTCCTTCTCCTAAAGATAATTTAAAGGAAGGTGATGTGGTCTTGTTGGAAGGGTCAGCGAAATCTAAATTACTTTGGCCTTTAGGTATCATCGATGAAGTATTCGTAGGTCGTGATGGACACGTAAGATCTTGTCTTGTTCGTACTTCAAGTGGCCAGTATAAACGTCCCATACAACTTATATATCCTCTTGAATTAAATGATTGATGTTTTTTATATATTCTTTAATACCTTAGATTATGAAAAATTTAAATTTGTTTTAAAGAACTGTGTACTTAAATTTAGGTCTCTTTTTGTCAGTAAGTTTAAAATAATATTTGTTCTCGTATTGATGTAAATTTGATTATTGTATTGTATTTTGAGTGTTAGTGACATTTTATTAAGTAGTTTATATACCCTACATATTGTGTAATTAGAGGTGAACATTTTGTTCACGGTAGGGTGTGTAGAAAATCGTATCGAGGGGGCGCTGCGACGCCTTTAGAGAGGGAGAAATTATCGCTTCTCAGTTCGCTCCTCTCCCTCGTAAAAGAGGGTCATGTAACCTCCCGTTGGAACCCCTATCTGGGGAAACATTTTTCTATTTATGTTTTACAATTGTTAACGTTACAATAAACCAAAAATCCCAATCTTCGTTGTCGTCAATCTGTAGTAGTTCGTCATAAATTCGACACCTGGGATGCTCTTGGCAGACTTTTCTCAAAGAACTCGCCCTCCCCGATCCATGCAAGAACTGAAAATCGCCTTGAGAAGTGGGACAATGTCCCCCAAGGACTCCTCAACACTTTAGTAGACATTATAAAAACAGATGCAAAATGTGCACTAGTGTCCGAGGAGGTCACACACCCTACTAAGGTACTCAGAACTGTTTCATTCTGGAAGGAAGACCCATTTTTCGTGGCTGTTTGGAAATGCTCCAAAGAGAATCTTTTTTGTTTTTCGTTTTCTTCTTCTTCCATGTGGCGAAATCTGTACCATTTTGCATAATAAATAATGCACAGTATCTCTACTAAATATGTACTAAGTTTCATTTCTGCAATCAATCTATATTATGGAATATTCTGAAAAATGTGACTGTTCCTTAGCAATTGTCAAGCAGTGTATATATATATATGTATGTATATATATATATATATATATATATATATATATATATATATATATATATATATATATATATATATATATATATATACACTGAAGTGCCACTGAATTAGGGATAGCAAAGCCTATGCAAATTGTGTAGCGCTGCGCATCATGTGTGCGCAAGTGAGGGCGCTGTGGTAACTGCATATATAGCGCGTACTGTGGTTGTTCTCAATTAGTTGTTGAAATTGCCAGTATGGGTAAACTGCCTGATTTAGACGCCTTCGATCGCGGACAAAAATCGTAGGTGCGCGACGCATGGGCCATTCAATTTCCGAAATCGTCAGAGAGCTAGGATTTTCAAGGTCGACAGTGTCAAGAGTATACCAAGAATACATGGATGGTGGAAAAAAAAAACTAGCGATCGGGCAAACTGCAACGGACAATTAGCCTTGACAGTGCGTGGTGAGAGACGGCTCAGGCGTATTGTACGTAGCCAGCGAAGCCAAACATTAGCTCAAATTACCACCCAGATTAATGACGGTGCCAGTCGTACAGTCAGTAAACGGACTGTGCAACGCTCGCTTCACCGTATGGGTTTCGGGAGCCGTCGACCTACGAGAGTACCATTGCTCTATACTCGCCATCGGGCTGCACGTCTTGCCTGGGCAAGAGAGCACAGAGACTGGAGTGTAGAGGACTGGAAACGATTAGCATGGAGTGATGAGTTTCGATTCCGACTACTTAACGTCGACGGGAGGCTGAGAATATGGCGTCAGGCTCATGAAGCCATGGATCCTGCATGCCTGGCTGGAACTGTACAAGGGCATGGTGACTCAATCATGGTCTGGGGTGTTTTTTCGTGGCACAGTTTGGGATCTTTGGTGCGTGTACCAACCTCCCTCAATGCAATTCGGTACGTAGAGTTGCTGGTTGATCACCTCCATCCGTTTATGCTGTTCTGTTATCCGCACGGTAATGGAGTTTTCCAGCAAGACAACTGTACCTCTCACAAGTCCCGGTTGGCTACTGGCTGGTTGGATCAGCATTCCTCTGACTTCTCTGTCATGAATTGGCCACCTAGAAGCCCAGACTTAAATCCTATTGAGCATCTTTGGGATGTTTTGGAACAATGCGTGAAAGGCCATCACACAGCACCAAAGAACCTTACTGAATTATGGACAGCTTTAGCCAATATTTGGCAAGCCATTCCCATGGAACGTTTCCAGAAACTTGTTGAATCTATGCCTCGTCGTGTGGCAGCCGTTATCAAGGCCAGAGGAGGCCCAACTCGTTACTATTTAGGTATCCCTAATTCAGTGGCACTTCAGTGTATATATATATATATATATATATATATATATATATATATATATATATATATATATATATATAGTATATATATATATATATATATATACACTCATGGACAAAAAAATTAGCGCACCAAGAAATAATTGCGGGATCGTAACGAAACTTGCAATGAAGGTACATGTCGGGGAGATATGCAAATGATTAGAAATGCAGCGTGATTGCGCATTACGTATAGCCGGTAGAGGGCGTTGAACATCGTACTCTGTGGGGTATAAAACAGGTAACCAAAGCTTGTTTGAGTGTGCTGAATCATTTACAAAGGAAGAGCTGAGATAGACATGCCATTACGCCGTGTTCGAAGACAATATAAGCAGTTGTCGCAGTTTGAGAGGGGAGAATCGTCGGGATGATGGAAGCTGGGTGGTCAGCTAGGCGAGTAGCTCGTCAATTAGGCCGCTCTGATTGTGTTGTGAGGAGGTGTTGGGACCAGTGGACCCGAGAGATGTCATGTACACGAAGACCAGGCTCAGGACGCCCTAGACAGACCAGTCGTCGAGAAGACCGCCACATCGTAAGAAATGCACGCGTACAGCCAACTGCTTTATCGGTAGCCATCCAGGCACAGGTAGCACCTTCACTAGGGGCCTCTGTGTCTTCTCGAACCATACGAAGGCGCCTGGCTGAAAGACAGTTGGTATCGAGGCGCCCATTACGTGTGCAGCCCTTGACGCCCACCCATCGACGCCTCCGTTTGGAGTTTTGCCGCGCACGAGGAAACTGGACTGCAGCGGAATGGAAACAAGTAGTCTTTAGCGACGAATCCAGATTCAATCTCGGCAGTGATGACAATCGTGTTCGTGTGTGGAGATCCCGTGGTGAACGCTTCAATCCTGCCTTTGCTGTACAGCGACACATCGCTCCCACAGCTGGTGTGATGGTATGGGGTGCCATTGCCTACAATACACGGTCACCCCTAGTATTGTTCCGTGGCACCATGACAGCCCAGCGGTATGTTCATGAAATCCTGCAACCACATGTGTTGCCACTCATGCAACGGCTCCCAGGAACCATTTTTCAACAAGACAATGCTCGGCCTCATACGGCAAGGGTGTCACAAGACTGTCTATATATATAACCCCCTTAATGACCGTTCTTACAAAGGGGGTGTGAGATTTTCCGTTCTGAAGAGGGAATCAGAAAAATGGGCACCGTAAGCTAAAGGTTAACGATTTATGGATGCAGGGATTAAGGTATTCGTACACCATCGGAGGTGATTTTTTGAAATTTTAAGGAATTTTGTCTTTTTAGCTATTTCTAATAATGACATGTAATTTAAAACCTGGAAAAAGGAATACAAAAATGATAGCTGTTACATTAAAATAATTTTTTTCAGAGACGGGGGAAAACTAGAAAAATTTGTAAAAATTTGACATTTTCGCGAAACATAACTCAAAAACAAACAAATATATTATCATTTTATAAATTGGAGAATGAAGATAATAACTCTATTTGGGGAATAGTGTATTCTCAGGAATATATTGTGTTTTTCTCAGAGTGTGTAGCAGTTAAACTACTCATGTACAGAAATGACCATTAAAATTCATTGTCACTTGCCATTAATACCTATGTAAACAAAAAAATAATTAATCTGTAATCACGAGCATTGTTTATTCCTTTTATAACATTTATAGATAAAGTATGTAAAATTTTAAGGCATTTTAAGGATAACTTTTTGTTATATGAATATTGCGTAAAGAGAAACGATGAAAAAAAATAATTTTGAGAAAACGCTAAAAATGACTTTATGACACATTTCTTAATTTGACTATTTTCGTACAAAAATCCACCAGATTTATAAATTCAAACAGAATTAGAGAGATAAAAGATTTGGCTTCAATGTTAGTGGAAAAAAATCGATATTTTGAACGAAAAGGCCGTTTTAAAGGTGGGCGGATATTATAAAATACACGAGGCAGACATCTGCGAATTTTTTTGAGGAAGACAGTTTAACAATGTGTATGAATACATCATGAAACCACTCATAGATCTGTGTTCGCTGTGCAAAGGGTGTTACGTCCAAAATGGGCAAAATGGAGTTATCAAACCAGGCATATTTAAAAAAATCAAGGACTACTGCTGGGTACAGAAAGCTAAGTCCAATTCCACTTCTAAATATTTTTATTCATCAGTGAAAATTTGGGATATGTGAAACAAAACACAAACATATTAGTGTTAAAGGGGTTATGTCCCAATAAAGGACTTGACACTGTTTACTCAACAAAAATAAAATTGGAAAAATTTACTTTAAAATTTTTTTAAAAAATTAAACTTAAAAAAACTGACTTTACAAAAGCCTTTTTTTTCAAATCCCATTTTTCTCAAAACTATGATTTTGGACTTGACACTCTTTACACAGCAAAAACAGATATTTAATCCGATCATCAGACAAAAAATAATTACGTTTTTAGTTTAACGGATAGAAGGAGGTTAAAATAAAAGAGGTTCTAAACTAAAAAACAGAACTTTAACAAAAGGAAATATATCAATAATTTTATGAATTAAAAGAAAATAAGCGAAATAAAGACTTTCATGGTAATTTTAGTAAAATCTGAAATAATTTCGAAACTGATATTAAGTAGGTGCAGGAATAAAGCTAGATATAACGTAACAAGTCTAGGTAAATAAAGGTAACGTAAACATCAATCGATTTCTTTTTTGTGATGAGATATTTAATATCCTTTTGTCATCAAAGACGCATAAAAACTAAATTTATTACCTATAAATCAGCACCATTTTTAAAAAGAAAATAATAGTCACTTGTGTGATTTGATAGCCTGAGATTTTATTCAAACACTGAAAGTTAACCTTGGATTTCATTTAAAAGAAATTGTTATCATTCCGAAATCAAGTTTTAAAATCCGTTCAAAATGAAATGTTCGGATTTTCAGATTTTAGAAATCTCAAACTTTATACTTTTACATTCACTGAGGAATTTCCAGTACAAGAAAAGGAAAAAAAATGCATTTGCATTTCTTTCTGCTGAACTTTAGCAACGTCGTTATAAGTGCATTATCATTATTGGAAAAATTGTGGTATCGTGAAAAATGAAAACGCTTTTTTTTTATCATTCCAGTCTTGCCCTTGCCACGTACTCAAGTTTCCATTTATTCTTTGCAGTAATCAGTTGTTGCATGTTTTATAGATTTTTCGCTTATATCCTTTTCAAAGAAAATAAGATTTTCAGCCGAAAATCCTACTCTTCAATATTGTGAGTGAAGTTCTTGGTTCTTTTTTAGAACTAGAAAAGAAATGGGATTGAAAACTGGTGAAAAAGTAAAATGCTTTCAGTAAAAAAAAATATTTTAAATAGAGATTCATCCCTTTTGAGAAAAATATGTCTGTTACATGTTAGGCTAAATTTTACCTGCCGTGGAATTATTCTGAAGATTTAAGAGAGTGGTTTTTTATTTACATTTTTTACCGCTCATATACCATGGAGTTTATAAATACTTCTGCACATTTAATCAAAATTAGATTTTAATTTAGTGATTAGTTGCGCATTTTAGCTGTTTTGCTATTTGTCTTACTTTTTAAATTATTAAGTGATTTTACTTTTTAGTTTACGTAATTGCTAAATTATTTTAATACTTTTCAGTAGCTAATTTACTACTGAGATGACTTATTTAATATTTTATCACTTTGACACATTGATGATTATTTGTTGCTTTATCTTAATTTAGCATTATTATTTACGCCGTATTTGGGTTTTTCTTTTTCAGTTTACCAGCACTGGATCTATTCAGTATTATTTCCTAATGTTTAGGTAGACCGATATGTTATAAAATCTTATCCAACTTTTTTTAATATCCCTAGTTTAAGAGTGTATATTTAACTTAAGTGTTTTATTTTTTAAAACCAAGCAGAGGAATCTACCCCCAACAAAGGAACCAAAATAAGATTATTTCTTCTTTAAGAAAGACTTTTCAGTTTCTTGGAGGCAAAGAATGAAAAATATCATTCTTTACTTGTCTTTTATTCCGAGAAGCATGAGACACAACTCGAGAATAAATGAAGCAGTCTCATTTTAAGAGACTGATTTCGCTTTCAACACACTGAGAATCCGTAAGTTTCATAAAAGTAATTTTCAGCATGGGAAACATTTTTTTTTAAATTAAAAAAATACACATAAAATTCCCGTGTACTACAAAGTATCACACGGGACTTACAGACGTAAGTATAAAACACTAAGAAAACAGAAGAAACAGACAAAATAAAACAAATAAAAGAAACTAAGAAGAATTACAAATATTTACAATAAATTTACAAAATAAGCCGAAAGCACACCTCCCAGAAATGAGCAGAAAGAAATTGGGAGGCCAAGGGTGGTTGGTACAGATTTATGTGATTGCTGGTAAACAACCAAGAGGTACCTATATCCTACCGAAGAAGGCACGAATAATGTTGTACGGTGTATAAAATTTTACACAATTAAAATATGTATTTCATGCCAGAAAATTTTAGCGCTCTCAATGTGCCTGTAAAAGTCTGAATATTTCATATCGATATTTTGTTTATTCCTCTAAATTAGGCCTGCACAGCATGTGACCCACGGGCAAACAATCACTGTATGGCCCGCGAAGCCTTTTGTGAAAGCGCATAATATTATAAATAAAAAAAAATACATACTGGATATTATTTTTAGATTTATAATACAGGGTGTCCGGGCTAAAGGTATCCAAAAGTCATGACTTATTTTTACGGAACTACCCATTAGAATTAAAAAAAATTATTTAAATAGAAAGAACATATCACCAAGTTTTAATATCAATCATAGATTTCTATCATGGTATCATAAATTTCGATGTGTGCACCTTTTGTAGCACGACTAACGTCTAAATTTTGAATGTTCTAAGCAGTTTCTATTAATAGCTACACCCTTTCTAATGTAGGTCTGATTTTCTGACCCTTGTATTAATTTCCATTCATTTTTAGTCGTGGTAATCCAGTATAATCGTTTTAAACCAGCTATTATACTGGATTACAATACGACAAAAGCAGGAGTTGATGTAGTCGATCAAATGTGCAGCTTTTACATGGTATCCCGCATATTACGAAGATGGACAATCTCATTGTTTTTTAGGTTTTTGGACATAATAGGAATCAAACCGATAGTTTTCCTTAGATCCAATAAAAAGGACAGTTTTGAAATAAGGCGATTGTATCTGCATTCTTTGGCCAATAATTATAAATATATCTCAATATTATCAACATTTTATATCTTGTCCTAAAACGCAGAATTATTATTCCAATTTGAAAAAAAAAGTTCATTACAAAAGGAACAATCAAGGTTTAAAGAGACGTTTCACTTTGTGCCACGCGTGCCTGCTGGTGTTCCAAAAATTGGCGCGACCGCTGAAGGGTTAAACGAATGAAGTTCTCCTAATGTAAAAGTAAACATAACAATTACAATCAGTATTTCTGGATTTACAAAATAAAAATTCACAATTTTTGTGCAATTTTTTTTTAAACTTGGCCTACATATAACTAATTTTAATTTTCATAGGTTGTTTATGTCTTTCTTTTGTAAACTGTTTAGATTCCTCTCACGATTTTAGACGTGAATTTAAAAACTCGAAAACGTTTACACATTAAAAGGTTTCTTCTATTCCATGCATAAACACTGCAAACAGTATCGTAAAAAAAAGTAAGTAAATAACAAGTTAAGGTAATAACTCATCTAAAATTATTCAGACTGATACGTAGACCTAGTTCTTCAGTGGTATCACATCCCAGTGCGAGCCTTGACCTTCTGTAGGATATTTTCCCTCAATGTCCTATTGAGACGTATTCCATGTTAGTTCCTTTTTCCTTACAACGGGGAAGTCTTGATCAGCGCAGTCGACTCATCCAAGTTTTGGCCTTCTATTGCTGAGTGGTATTGATAGAAACTTCTCTAGTTCTCTGTAAGCATGTTCATTCTCTGAAAATGCCTACTCCATTTCATTCAATTTGATCTATTTTATAAAATCGGGCACCTTAAACAGGTTATATAATTGAAAATGTTATCTACTCCAAACACCGTTCTCCTCGACTCCATACTTCGCAGGGTCCCTCTCTGAAAGATAAGAGGCAAGTTTTCATGAAGTTGGTCAAAGAAAATGAAACAGTCTCAACTGGCCACAGCTGCGAGGTTAAAAATGGTGCACGGGAACAAAAATATTGCCTTTGTACCTCTCGAGTAGTATCAGACACAGGGATAGACGATAGAGCGAGGAACTATTATTATTGGAGAATATGTCAATAT
The DNA here is from genome assembly GCA_907164885.2 of Dolomedes plantarius. Taxonomy (NCBI): domain Eukaryota; kingdom Metazoa; phylum Arthropoda; class Arachnida; order Araneae; family Dolomedidae; genus Dolomedes; species Dolomedes plantarius. The sequence continues at coordinate 69,608,453 of OU015501.1, forward strand.
TGGATCACTATTTGCTGAAATGTTAAAATGCATAGCATTGTAAGCAATCACAAAAGGATTATTATTCCACGCAAGGAAATTTATTACAACTGAGCATCACGCATAAAATAAAAGCATCAAGAAATTATTTATATAAACAGATGGTTGCAATGCATCTACACCTTGTAACCATTTGTGTATCTCCTTCTTCGAAATATTTCCGCGAGTCGCCCGAAAAATAGCATCGACGCCACCATAAGATGCCACGTGACCTGGATCCTGATATGTTTCGTTCATTATAATGTTATATTTTCTTTATAAGTATTCTAAAACCCATCATTGTTATACTGAAAATGATATATTTCCAGTGTCATTCAGAGGTAATCTTATATTTCCAGTATTGTTTAAACGTAGGATAAAATCAATAGCTACTTTATCAGTTTCCGTAGAAATGTAGATTAGAGAAATAATTACACATAAACACATATATATCACAACCGCATGCGTAACTTCACCTTGAGGAGGCATATTCATGAATGGTAAATTCTTTAAAATATTCTCTCTTTTATACTATTATAATATTTTACTAACATGCGTTATCAGCTTAGTGGTTCCAGTCATTGTAAAACTACTAAGTTGATAATACATTTTCAAGTTCGAAACCCACTGAAAAAATTTAAAGTCTTGAAAATATTTCTCTTAACCTTTCACAAAATTAAAATTTTCTAAGTCCCAATAATAGTGCTCCTCTTTCACTGTAGGATGCAATGCTTCGCAATAGTTACACCTTTTCTCGATAGGGGGCGTGAGAACACAAGTGACATCACGACACGTGATACGATAAGCCCTGCCCACTTCCGGCTTCGCGCTCCGCGTGGCGCAGAACTGTCCTTTCTTCCTACTTTCGACGGCTACCCAAGAGGCTAAGGGCCTGTTCACATAGGAGTCCGTTGCGTATTGTTAAGGGAAATATGACGTTGAGACGAAAATAAACCAATCATAGGCGTTAAAAATTTCATTGCTAATCGTTTGGAGGCCTATGATTGGTTTATTTTCGTCTCAACGACATCTTTTCTTTAACGCAACGCAACGGACTCCTATGTGAACAGGCCCTAAGAATCGCAACCCGGATAAAATTGCAGTACAGTACAACCAGGGTCCTTCCTGACGGGAGGAAAAAAGGGTCCCCCGCTCCTTGGTGACTGCAAACCGTTTATGGTGCAAGGATGGCCCATATGAAAGTGAGACTTCTGTTTTAGCTGCTGTAGTTAAATACCCAGAGCTTTACGTTAGCGCCAGTAGAATACATATGTTAAGAAACAAGGCTGCTATCGTCGGAAAGTGTCAATGTGCTGTTTGAACGTGTTAAAGCAAAGGTAATACGTACGGACCCCCAGAGAGCGGTTATTCAATTTTTGACGGCAGAAGGTGTTAGTGAAACCGAAATTTATTGTTGTAAGAGTGATATGCATAGGCATGAATGCCTGTCTCTGTGCATAGTATTCAGATGGTTTAGGGACGTAGAAAATTGAATTGAGGGGCGCTGCGACGCTAGTAGAGAGGGAGAAGTTTTTGCTTCTTAGTTCGCTCCTCGCTCTCGCAAAAAAGGGTCGGGGTTGGAATTCCCATCTGGGGAAGCGTTTCTATATATTGTTATACATTTGTTATATTACAATAAAACCAAAACGTCAAATGATCGGTGTCGTCCATTTGTCATAGTAAGTCAAATTCGATAAGGGAATTTCGTAATGAATGTGTGAGCACAGGACATGCCGAGACCTGCTGAAGCACACTTGACCGTCACCATGGAATCAAATGCCGTGGACAAGATTTGCTGCGGCGCTTCCGCTAGAAGATCCTCGACCCCTCTCACCCCACTCCATAAGTCTTTCACCCTACAACAGGGGTGTCAAACTCAAAGGCTAACTTGGGCCAAACAAACAAGGTTTAACTATAGATGGGCCACAAAAAAAATATTAATAGAAACGTAGGTCTATTACAGTATATTACCTAATTACAGTATATTCAACATAAATATACGCATTTTGTTTAATAATAGCAAAAAAAGAGTATAATTAAAAAAAACATTTAGAGAATTCTTCCTATCTTATAGAAAAAAGAGTAATAATATGATTATACAGAGTAATAATTTAATTATAATTATAAGAGTAATAATTTAATTATAATTATAATTATGTTTATTATAATTCTGCGCCGGTTATTTTATTATATATTATTGTGTGCCAATATATTAGCCGGGCAGCAAAAATGTTCGTCGCGTGCCGCGAGTTTGACACCCCTGCCCTAAACTACCACATCTTTGGCCCTCTGAAAAAGGTTTTCAAGAGCCACCGGTTTGCTAACGATGCAGAGGTCCAGGACGTTGTTCATTACTTATTCCGGCGATAACCACGGATATTTTTCGCCCAAGGTATCAAAAATCTAGCTAAATCTGGGACACTTGCTTGAACCGACAATGTAACTATGTGTAGCGGATATGTAGCTCATGTATCAATATTACTTCTTGTATGTTCACGTATTCCAACCAATAAACCATTACAGAAAAATACCAAAAGTTTCACTTTCATTTGGGCCTCCCTTATATTTCTGTTAGGATGCGAATTAGTTGTAAAAATAACTTTTCAACAACATCATCGCTGGCATGACAGGCCTAGCCTTCTGAAGGAAGTTTTTCTATTTAGCCGTTGTTCCCAGCAATAGTTTTCCAATTCCTATAATTTAAAAGATGGAAGAGCTTGTCAATAAAATGGGACCATCTTTGTTTTGGTCTGTCGCTGGGTCGATTGCCAAATAGCTTAGCTGTAAAAGTTTTCTTCTAGTTACTCACATCCGACAGTCTCTTCAGATGATCAACCCATTTCATTCTTTGTATTTTAATAAACTTAATAATATCAGGGTCTTAAGAAAGACGATATAATTCGTGGTTCCAACCAATAAACCATTACAGAAAAAACAAAAATATAAGTCTCACTTTAATTTGGACCACCCTTATATGTAAAATTATGATTAATAATAATAATAATTAAAACTGTTTTGATGATTATTAAACTTTCCGTCCAGATCTGTGCAACATACGATCGATGGACCATATGTGGTCTCGCTCCAACACTCCCTCTGTGGCCCTTTTGTGAAGACGCATAAAATTATAATCCTGAAAAATATGGTATACTAGCATTATTGCCCGGCGTTGCCCGGGTAGAAATATAGATATAAAATATTTCATGCATTCCATCAAAAAAATACTGGGCTGCACTCCCGCTCTTCATGTTCATCTGGCCAGACAGAATGCGCTTAGCGCTTTTCTACTGAAATGATATACAAACAATAAGAAAGAAAGAAACTTTGAGCCTGCGGACCTTCGTCTGATTTTAAGGTCATTCCCAACCCTCTTTCTCCCGCGCATTGAAATTTGACGACCCCCCCCCCTCCGTCATCCTCAAACCACCCCTCTTAACGCAGCTGGTTGAGGGGAAACCACAGGGGGTAGACGCACCTCTATCGGGCACAAAAAACATTAAAAAATTAATTAAAAAAAACTAATTGAGCCCCAAATTTCGTTTTTCCTGATTTAAGTTTCTCGGGTCCAAAACATTAACTGTACCGAATTTGGTCCCGGTGGGTGAAACTGTCTATGATTCTATAGCGGACAAACAAACAGACAAGCTATTTTATATATATAGATTAATTTCAGATTTATAACATTACGAAAGGAATAATGTTACGAATTTTACGAGTCTATGGTAATCTAGCCAAATATGAGAGTTATCGCCAAATTGGCGATATATTTGGGGACTCATTTTGGTCGCCAAATTTGGTGATATTTCACCACATTTGGTGATATGGCACCAAATGGTCTTCAACTTGCCGTCTAGACCTTTCTAGAGGCTTCTAGGGATATCTAGCTGGTTGACCGATAGAGGGCGCTTTGGAAGTCTATAAATATACCTGACATTGGCATTGGAACTTTGTTCAATTTCTACTGAGAACTGAATGTGTTCAATTTCTGCTGAGAACTGAATCTGTTGAAACTGCGTAAGGCGTATATTGTATTGAAGACTCTGTATCCTGACTTGTGTTTTTAGAGTCTTCTGCTGTATAGAAGGCAGTTGTTACGTGTTTTCTGTTTGAATTTGTGTATGCCCCTGAAGAATTTACAGAATAATAAATTTTATTTTGTGTGAAGTTTCTGAAGAGATTTTATTCAATCCTAACGAACCCAGGGAAACGGAACAATATATAAGAAATAAAAATGAATATTTATTGAATTTTTAAAATAATGAGTAATTTATTTTTTTAGATAAAATATTTTTCACTTTCACATCTATAATATTTTCTTGCGGCCCTCAGAACCTTTTTTTATAAAGTAATATGGCCCTAAATATTCCGAGTTGTGCAGGCTTGCTCTAAATAATCAACGAAGTACATCTAAAACATCAGACGATCTAGATCTCTTTGCGTGTATATTAACTAGCTGAAAACCCGCACTTCTCTACGGAGTGCATTCAAATTAAATAAAATGGTCAATGTATGCAATTAATGCCAAAAATATGTTTAAATATATTTATAAAAAATACAACGATCAATGTATGCAATTGATGTAAAAAAAAAACGAAAAAATATATCTATAAAAAAATCGTAACGGATATTTTTATAGACAAAATAATGTAGAAGAAAATATTCAAATTAAATCTAATAGAACATACTAAAGAATATAGTACAGTTAATATAGTACAGTTTCAGGATCATATCTTTTACTGTATTTTAATAAGTTTTTGGATAATTTCCAATCGTCTGCCGCATTAGCAAGAAGAAAAAATATTTTTTTGTCTATTTCGTTGCTATGAACGTGACGATAAATTAATTTAAAGTACCAGAAAAAGAAATCACGTGATCAGCATTTAATAAATTAAGTTGTAAAAATTAATATTTAAAAATTCACCAAAAATCAGAAAATGGAGGTAAAGATTCGAAAAAGATTTCATTTTAAAGGAATTTTTATGATCTTTCTCGTGATATAAATTTTATTATTTTAAATGCAAACTTAAAACAAGTTACAAACTTAAAACAAGTTACAGCCGAAAAATTTAATTAAAAAAATATAAGAAGAATTTTTAAAAAACCTTTCTTAGTGCACTCCTACAGTATAAGAAGAATCGCCATGCAAAATTTCAGCCCTTTAGGTCCAGCGGTTTGGTGTGTGCGTTGTATGCCAGTCAGTGAGTTAATCAGTTACGGAACTGTTTAATATATATAGATTACAAATCTTACAGGATGCATATAAGTGTACTGTTAAGGGAATGGATTGAGACCTTATAACTTAACTATGTGAGTTGATTCTGCTACGATTTATGTGGTAAGAAATAAAACTATAATTCAAATAACAAATAGATGATTTATTACCTGCATATTTGTACATAAATCTAAGTGGCATATGAAACAAAATAGCTATTAAAAACTTAACACACTGCTCCTGATCAGAGTTTACAATACCAATGTAAACTAACGCTGACTAAAAACCTTTTTACTTAAAAAATACTTCATAAAAGTGTGTGTTTTAATGGTGTATGAGTTAACCATTTGAAGTTCTAAGTAGGAACTATTGTTTTAGGAATTGTGATAAGTAAAACCAATTTCTGTGTGTTTTTATGGTATATGAATGAGTAACCAGTTAGTGTTCAAGTAAAGAACCAATATTTTGTTTGTTAGGAATTGCAATAAGTTTAGCCAATTTCTGTGTTTTGTTAATTGCAAATACTGTATGTTTTTCTCTATTTTTAAAGAAAGTGAATTTTTTTCGCTTTTGATAATAACAGTGTTTATTTAGTATTTTTTCTTTTAATAGTAACAGATATATTTAAGTTTCTTATGCTTTGATATTAACGGTGATAATTTAGTATTTGTGTATTACTGTGTGAGAAATCTATATAGAGCATTGATTAATTTGAGAATTCTGTTTATGTGTATTCTGTGTAAGAGTTCGGTATTTTGATTTGATAGGTATTGAGTAAATTGTGAATGTTTATATTGTGCGGTGCTAGTTTGGTGTTCATAAGGGCTAAAATTATAGTTCGGTATAAAATTGATCAGTTTTGAACTTGTTAGTTCCGGTTAGGACACATACCGTAGGAAGGTATTGCTAGTAGCTGAGGAAAACTTTATTGGTTATCATACAGTTAGTTACCCTAAAGTTAGAAAAATGTCCTTTTTAAATAAGGGTAAGAAAGGGGACCTTTTAGAACTTTTAGAAGAGTTAGGAGGACTAGCTGACGATACGCTTAAGATTTTCGAAATTAAGAAGATCATTACAGAAAACGAAAATTACGTCGAAGAAGACGCTAGACTCGCACTAGAGCGTATTATTGAAGATAGAAAGGAACGTGAAGAGAGACTTCGCCAAGAAGAAGCGAAACGAGAAGAGAGACTTCGCCAAGAAGAAGCGAAACGAGAAGAGAGAGAGAGAGAAAGAGAAGCGAAACGAGAAGAGAGAGAGAGAGAAAGAGAAGACAAAATTCGTCAAGACCAACTTACTCTCGAAATAAGGAGACTGGAGTTAGGAATTAATGGAGACAATAGAGACCGAAATGGGAGGGACAGAGATGCAGACGCAACTCAGAACATTCAGCTCCTTAAAACCATGCAGAAATTTGACGAGAAACGGGACGAAATGGGCCTGTATCTAATTAATTTTGAGAGAAGAGCAGAGATGGCGGGAGTCCCTAAACAAGATTGGGTGCCATATTTGTTAGGGGTACTAACCCCAGAAATTTCCAACATGATGGCCAGAGAATCGCCAGAACAGGCAAAAGATTATGACTACGTAAAAGAGATGATTCTCCAGAGATTTAGGATGAATACAGAAAAATTAAAACAACTGTTTTATCGCCATCCTAAACTCGCAGATAAGTCATGGAGGAATTATGCCCATGAGCTTAGTGGCTATTATGATGAATGGATAGCAGATTTAGAAATCACTACATTTAAGAAACTGAGAGACCTACACATAACGGAACAGATGAAGAGACGGGTACCTGCCGATATAAAAGATCATTTTTTGGAGCAGTGGATGCAGATTAATACTCCTTTGGAATTAGCGGAAAAAATAGATAAGTATGAAAGCTTGCAAGACAGTTTCCGAACAAGAGAATTCCCAAAGAATCAAAAGTCCACAGATAAAATTAATAAGCCATTTAAAAATAACCATAATTTTAAGGAAGAGAAGAAAGAAAAAAAAGATGTGGAAAAAGAAGCTTCTAGTGGACAAAACAAGGAAAGAATTTTTGAGAAAAGAAAACAGCTCCGTTGCTACGAATGTGGTTCTTATGACCACCTGAGACCACAGTGCCCTAAGATTAAAAAACCAGAAATTATTGCGGCAACAGAAACCAATGGAGGAGATTCTGGCAGCGTGATGACTCCGTATATCAGTCAAGGAGTCGTAAATGGAAAAGCTACGTCTGTTCTGAGAGATACAGGAGCGAGCATTGATTTAGTTTCTAATAATTTGGTACAACCCCATATGTACACGGGAGAGCATGTTTGGATCGGCTCACCTTTAATGGATTCACCCATTTGTTTACCTGTAGCAGAGATCGACTTAGAATGCGAATGGGGTCATACTATAACTAAAGCAGCCGTCAGAAATACAGTTTTCGAACAGAAACACTATTTACTAGGAAACAAAACTGCGGCCTTGCTTGACGAGATGAAAATCAACAGGGATGTAGAAGTTCAAGTGATAAATGCTGTGCAAACTCGGGCAGAAAAACGAAAGGTAGAAAGAGAAAGACTAGCCACGGGAGGTGAGATAACGAAAATAGACCAAGTGATCTCCGGAGCGGAAGCGGTAGAAGAAATCACGGCTGAAGAGAGCGCAACGATCTTGCCTCTCCAGGAGAAACAGATGATTACTCCCGACTTATTAAAGACTTCTCCCGAAGAATTTAGAGTCGCACAAAGTGAGGACGAAGAATTAAAAGTATTTTTTAATATGGCGAATAAAAAAACACCCGAAGATAAGAAGTACGCTGTGATAAACGAGATGTTATTTTTCAAGAAAAAAGATAAAGATGGGACCATAAGAAATCTGCTGATCGTGCCTCGAAAATATCGAGAGCAATTAAAAAAACTCTGCCACGAACAATCCAGTATTCATTTAGGCGCGGCAAAGACGAAGGATGCCCTATTTAAGAATTTTTATTGGCCAAATTGTTACGCGGACGTGGAAAGATTTCATCGAACTCTAAAAAGAATTCTTCGAGTTCTATGCATCGAATCGGCGGCAGATTGGGAGAAAAATCTACCCCCTGCCCTTTTCGCGTTAAGAACTACTACACACGATAGCACCGGTTTCTCGCCTGCAGAACTAGTACACGGGAGAAATCTTAGAACCCCTATAACTATAATTTATGAAAATTTAGTGGATTATGAAGGAAAGGAGAGTAGTGTGGTTGAATATGTTTTTGATTTATTAAATAGAATGAAACAGAGCCAAGAGCTGGCCGTAGAACACATGAAGGCTTCAAAAATAAAACAAAAGGAATGGTACGATCGCAAGGCTGTAAGAAGGGAGTTCAAGAAAGATGACCTTGTTTTAGTGATAGCTCCGACCCGGCCGACCAAATTGGCAGTTCAGTGGATTGGGCCGGGAAAAATCGAAAGCCAGCTTTCCGAAACTAATTATATAGTTAGTCTCCCTATGGGCGGAAAGACCCATGTGTATCATGTGAATATGTTAAAGCCGTATCATCAGCGGGCCGAGAGCATAAATTTATTAGCGATAGAAGAAAACGATGATCCCGAAGTGGAGAACGATTTCATTAAATTAGGTTCAGATTCAACTGTTTCTACGATTCCGAATATGATAGAAGAAAGTCAGTTGACGGCTAAACTTAATGAAACACAACTGCGAGAATTGAACGAACTTTTGTCGAGATATACGAGTGTGTTTTCTAATGAGCCAGGCATGACTGACTTGGTGAGACACGATATCGAACTGAATTCTGAAGAATCTGTTCTTGCGAAGCCATATCGTATGTCGCCGAGGCAAACGGAAATCTTACGAGCCGAAGTGAATAAAATGTTAAAATTAAAGGTAATTACTGAAGGCGATTCCGATTTCACCTCACCCCTAATCTTAGTGGAAACGCCGGGGAAAGAACCCCGACCGTGTATCGACTACAGAAAGTTGAACAAACTGACGAAGACTCAATACTATCCTCTGCCAAATATCGAAGATCGTGTAGAAGTGGTTTCCGCGGCCAAATATATATCCGTGCTGGATTTAACCAGAGGATATTGGCAAATTCCCCTGACAGAGCGAGCACAGAGGTATGCCGCCTTTGTAACAAGCTTTGGTTCTTACATTCCATTAAGGATGCCATTTGGACTTAAAAATGCACCTTATTATTTTAGTCGCATGATGGCAGAAATACTCAAGGAATGCGAGAAATTTGCCGTCCCGTACTTGGACGATATTGCAGTGTTTTCTCAAACCTGGGAAGAACACCTTACTCACCTGGACTGTGTGTTACAAAGAGTGCAGAGGGCCCAGTTACGAATAAAACCCTCTAAGTGCAAATTTGCTCAGTCATGTGTAATGTACTTGGGACATTTAGTGGGTCAAGGCAAACGAACGCCGGGCGAGTTAAAAATCCAAGCGGTTGCGAACTTTCCTCGACCCGCTACAAAAACCGAAGTTAGAGCGTTTTTAGGGCTGGCAGGATACTATCGAAAATATATTCCGAAGTTCTCTGTTATTTCGGCTCCTCTAACTGATCTATTACGAGGGAAGTCAAAGAAAGGTTCAGTCATATGGAATGACGACTGTCAGAAAGCTTTTGTGGAACTAAAAAAAAGACTTTCCGAAAATCCCGTGCTATACGCACCAGATTTTAGCAGACAATTTATTCTCCAATGTGATGCTTCAAATCAAGGAATTGGCATAGTGTTGTCTCAGATAAATGAGAACGATGAGGAACATCCTATTTTATATTTGAGTAGGAAATTCTCTAATGTTGAGAAACGGTATAGCACTACAGAAAAGGAGTGCGCCGCAATCATCTTTGCAGTCAAAAGATTGCAGTACTATTTGGACGGCCCAGCTAATTTTGTCATTCAAACTGATCATAATCCCTTAGTGTGGTTGCAACAGAACACAGGGACTAACTCGAGGCTTCTACGGTGGGCTCTGTCCCTTCAACACCTCAATTATGAAGTGAGCCATAAGAAAGGCAAGGAGCACTTAAATGCTGATGGTTTAAGCCGAACACCAGACTAAGCCGAAACTAATAATGCGAAGTTGAATGTATGATTAAAATATTGCGGTTTGAAGCTAGTTACTAAATGAACTTGAATTGTGTTTAAAATTTTTATGTAGTGTCATGTGTACATACTAGTGTTCTATGAATTTAATCTTTTTTTTTTGATTAACATGTATTAGTATACTGTTTTATTTAAATTTTTGCCAGAACGTGTTATATTATTGTGTAATTTTTATAATTTCTTTGCTACGGCATGTTCTCTTATTAGAGATTTTAAAGTGCGTAAATTTTAATTATAAATTCCTTTTGATGTGCTTTTAAAATGATACTTTGAAGTACAGTTAAAAATTTTCTTTCATGAAGGTAAAGCCAGAGTTTGATCAAAATTAACGGTCTACTCGTAATGTCAATTGGGTGTGCATTTGCCTTCGGGAAAAGTTTTATAATTGAAATTGTCCTGAGAAGGACCATGTTTTTGTTCTGTTTTTTGCAGGTGAAAATTTCTGCAGAAAAACATCTAGGGAGGGGAAGAATTATAGACTGTAATGACTTGACGGTCCCTACGGGTAAATTCCAAGGGACACCCGTCTTTGTCATCTAAGGTGTTTTATCAGTGCCGAAAGGTGACCTTCCGTTTAGTTACACAAAGCCGTGTCGTAGTGACTCTTCAATACACTTCAAGAAAGGAACCTCTTTTGAAACGGTTACCTAGTTGACAATGGAGTCCAGATGAAAGACTAGTGTCGGCTGGTCAGACGCTTGAAGGCACAGCGCGGCAAGCGGTAACTTAAAAGGAACCACCCAAAGAGATGGGCGAGGATATATATTCGCCACCTTGATGTAAATGGGGGCAGTTGACTTCGTTTTTACAGGTGTGAAGAACCCCTCGTCGCCGAACGGGTGCCAGAGAAGGAGAGCCTGCCGAGTTCCATTATGATATCCTGAACCCCGCGAATAGCCTCAGATAGTGCTTATTTTTTTGTAATTATTGTATAAAGCCTATATTTAGTCGGGATGCAAATAAAGCATTTTGTAAATATTAAAGGCTGTCAGTCTTAGTTTTAGGCGAAGTCCTTACAGTACTAACCCTATTGGATTAGCTGATCTCAATGTTAACCTATGTAGAAAATTTGGCCATGGATTGTCGTCTTGTACTGAAAGATGTAAAAGAAAATAGTACTCCGTAATAGAGAAAGAAATTTTAGATATTGGGGCATTTTTCGTTTAAAAAAATGCAAATAATATTTTAAAATTTAAATTATTCGGGGAAAAATCTGATCTAGTGTGTTTTAAATGGTCATAAATTCCTTTTAGGGCACGCAGTTTATAAAATGAATCCTGTTGCAAGGTGCACAAAAGTTCAGGTTATCTAAAAATAACATTGTTATTGGTTAATCAGCATTTATGTAGCTGTAAATAGTAGACAAATTTTTTCTATAGGTTAACATTAAGGTGAGTGAATCCAATAGGGTTAGTACACATCAGCCTTAAAGCACCTGTGATCTCTTACTTTGGCCTCCCTGGGCGAGGTCTTTGTAAAGTATTATAGTGCACGGTGCCAAACGGCTTCTCGAAAGTTAACTGAAAGAAAACTGGTTAAACAGAAAAAATAATGTAATCCCTTACAAGTCCAACAAACTCATGCCTTTTCTCTAAATATGGTTGAAATATTGATAAAGTTTAAAACTTAAGAGATATCTTGATGCTTTCTTTCATGAGAAATAACTTGTTACAGTTAAAATTAAATTAAATCCAAATTGAATGTAATGAATGTAACTGAAATACAAACTGAATGTTTGACGTTCGTATTATTTGTTAACGATTTGTTAAACTTGGGAAATTAATTCTTATTTAAAACCATTCCCAATGCACGGAGACTGGTAATAGGAGGGAAATATATTGTTACGAATTTTAAGAATCTATGGTAATCTTGCCAAATAGAGTTATCGCCAAATTGGCGATGGATCAAGTGACATATTTTGGTCTCCAAATTTGGCAATATGTCGCCAAATGGTCGCCAACCTTCTGAACCTTTCCAGAAGGTTCTGGGGATAACTAGCTAGTTGACCGATAGAGGGCGCTTTGGAAGTCTATAAATATACCTGCCATTGACATTGGAACTCAGTATTCTTTTTTGCTGAGAATTGAATGGATAGAAATCGTGGTAGGCGAGTATTGTATTGAAGACTCTGTTATCCTGACTTGTGTTTTTAGAGTTTTCTGCTGTATAGAAGACAGTTACGTGTTTTCTGTTTGAATTCGTGCATGCGCCTGAAGAATTTACAGAGTAATAAATTTTATTTTGTGTGTACTTTCTGAAGAGATTTTATTCAATCCTATCGAACCCAGGAAAACGGAACAATATTGTATGCTTTAATTAATCCTTATCAGATATATTAATTTCCCTTATTTTCATTGTACATATAACACCCCATTAAATTTTTACAAAATAATCTAGGACTATAAAAAAGTTTTATCATTATGCTCATTACTTACATCATTATGCAGAAATAAATGGAAACATTTTAAAGTCTTTTCATGCAGCGTAGATCTATCTTTGCGCGTAAAATATTATTTGAAAAAGCTGCCTTAACGCGTGCGTGAAATGAAATGCTTCCATTTCATTTTTCTGTCGTGTCTGCTGCATGCCAAGGTTTTTCTCGCTCTATGTGTACGCGCATTCTATTTGATACTAATCCTTTCCTGCATTTTTCATGACTTGAGTTCCTGTGTTGTAAAAAGAAGAGTGAAACTTTCTAGTTTAAGTTTGCATTTTTTCTCTCGCATCCATGTGTAATATATATATACGTGTATATATATGGCTCCAATCTATCATAAAAGTATGCCGCATCTACGTTTAAAGTACTCTAAAAAGTTTACAATTTTTCTACTTACATTACACTAGTTCAAAAATAAATTTATAAAAATTTCAATTTCTGCCTAGTAGTTTCATGATGGAATGAAAAATAATATACTGTCTAAATAACATACAATAGCCTTCTATACAACACTTACGTAGAATCTTGCATCACATATAAGTAAAAAATCAACAACAACTATAAGAGATAATTAAGAGTGTTGTTGAGTTATTTAATGCTACCACATTCTATAAAAATATATTATAAAGATACCTTGATATACTTTTTATATCATAACTCCGTTTTAATATAGTATATGAAACAAGAAAAATTCTTTACGGACCAAAACTTTTTCCTAACTTTTCGACTGTTATTGCAGTATATTTAACCCTGATCTAATGCAGTATTTCTTAGATAGGAAGCGACAGTCCCTTAGTGACCATGAAATCATATATGAGGTACTATAAAAACAACATTAAAAATTTTCTTCCGACAATTTTTCAAAAAATATTGTGATGGATCTTTTTCGAAATTAATCTTCAATCCCTTGTTTTGGAATTGAATATAAGTATTTTTTAAACAGAATTTTAAAGAATAGTTAGGTTCTACAAGTGGCTTATGAGCTAAATGTAATATAATAATACTGATTAATTTTGGAAATAGAGAGAATTCTGCTATATTAGGCAAAATTTTTAATTCTAAGAAACGAAGATAAGATTCGGTATCTACATGTGGGTTAGATATTCTTGTTATTCCTTATATTCAAAAGACGCATTCGAGGTTGTGCACAATTTTCAACAAAAATTGACAATGAGTATTATTTAAAAATGGGCTTTTTCGGCAACTTTCAGACACTTAACTTTCTTACTTCTGTTATATTTGTCTGTCTCAAGATTCAAGATTTATTTTTTAAAACATAATAACGATTTTCGAAAAATGCAAGTCCTGGTCACATAATTCGTAAATTCCTTGGGATTTCGGGTAATGCAATGGGGTAGTATAATGTTTTATAACTTCAGGTTCATAAATATTCTGGAAATGTGGTTTAACCCTTTCAATAATAGACAGTCCCTTTCAATAATAGATAGTATGCACTTTTAATATAATCATTAATTTTCCATTTAGCTTTCGGCTGTTAAAATTTAATTCAAGGTGCCTATAACACTACAAACCTTGATGAGTTTTTAAATAGCCTTTCACTTTACGGAATCTTTAAAAAACCACTTTCAAAACTTAATATAGTAGTTATACATTATTCTTAAAATTAGATTTCAAAAAAGGTATGGTTATATACTGCTCTTACTGTGGTATATGAAAATGACGCATTATTAATGCCAACAGTCAAAAACAAATAAAATATTGAAAGTCAACAATGCTCTTGTCAGTCCACTGAAGCACAGGTGAATTAACAATAACTCAAAATACACTGCTGGCCACTGTAAATGCAACACCCTGAAGGAAACATGCAAATAACATGAAATTTATTCAGTGTCTGCGCGTACCATTCGACGCCGTTTACAGCAGAGTGGTTTTTCCGCAAGACGTCCATTGCTTTGTCTACCCTTGACGCAGAACCACAGACGTCTCCGCCGCCAATGGTGCGATGACAGAAGGATGTGGACGGCAGAATGGAATGAAATTGTCTTTACTGACGAGTCACGCTTATGTCTGCAACACCACGATGGTCGCATTCGAGTCTGGAGACACCGTGAAGAGAGGATGCTGAACAGCTGCGTTATGCACAGCCACACTGGTCCTGCACCGGGTATTATGGTATGGGGCGGTATTGGATATCACTCTCACACACCTCTAGTACGCATTGCCGGTACTTTAAACAGACAGCGCTACATCTCCAAGGTGTTGGAGCCAGTTGTCCTTCCTTACCTTCAGGGCTTGCCCACAGCCATATTTCAACAGGATAATGCGCGACCACACGTGGCACGCATTGTCCAACGGTTCTTCGTCAATCGCCAGATTAAATTGCTTCCCTGGCCGCCTCGCTCTCCGGATCTTTCGCCGATAGAAAACATGTGGTCCATGGTTGCTCTACGATTGACCCAGATTCCATTCCCTGCTGCCACAGCAAATCAACTTTGGCAACGTGTGGAAGCTGCTTGGTCTGCTGTACCCCAAGAACTCATCCAAAGTCTCTTTGAATCAATGCCGAGGCGTGTGGCAGCGGTGATCTCCAACAATGTCGGCTACTCTGGATACTGATTTTGGCAGGAACCACACTTCACAGAAGTCTATAAATTTAATCATTTGATACTTGGTCAACATGTTATCTACAAAATAAATTTTGTTGTGATATCTCTTGTCTTTCTTGGTGTTGCAATTTGGGTGGCCAGCAGTGTAGATAGTATCATAGACCTTCAAAACAGTTCAGTTTTATTGAATCAATATGTTTGTTATGGAAAGCTCTTTTAAGAAACTCGTAAGCTGTGTAGAGGCCTCCAGAAAACTCTCAATATTTTAAAAATTCTACTTTTGTTTACAAGCGTATTACAGCAATCACGTTCGCAAACTTTACCTCTTAGCATGGTATACATCAACATGTTTGTGGTGGCAACACCTGCAAGTGTTTCATGGAGAAATTAAATTGTCAAATGCTGTCAAGTGTTCAATAATTATGTCAATTTATGTACAATTTGGATTTGTTGTAAGCAAACCTCGAAGACATCCCTGGAAGATAAGCATTATAGTGAGACGCATTAACTATATGCGTCACACTATTGCTTATCTTATAGTGATTATCTTATAGTCTGGCAGACATGCGACAGAGTGAGGTTAGTTGGTAGGTTGTGCTTTTGAACACCACAGTATTAATTTACTATAAGATGACTAAACATAGAGACTAGCGGTTTAGAACCAATTTCGAAAGGCTTCAAATACCTATGGTATTGACAAACTCTGGCAAACTCTGGTACGGCAAACTCTGTTATTGATAGTCTGTTAACACAGACCATCCTAAGAGAGGTCTCAGGATGTCCCCTAGGTCTGAAAAGACTACTCAAGTATTGATAGAAAGGATTCCTTCATGAGGAAATCAGGTATAATCGCCACTTTTCGTTCCACGATGAAGACAGGAAATGAGCTATGGAGGCGTGTTCACCAATGACACAAAATTCAACATTCATATCTGTCAGCCCCATGTAGAAAACCACTCTTATTACTTTATGGCCTAAAAAAGAATAATATATATAAGTTCGAAATTAGTTGCCATGCTTAATTTATATTGTAAATTTAAAGATGCTGTTTTTACCCTCCTTATAATTCACCACAATTGTTATGTAAGTAGTGCTACCGTAAGTAGTAACTGAAATAGTTTAAAATAATTTACCGGCGATCCTATCACTAAATAAAACATTCTCGAGTCCTCTTCACCAAACTAGTACCTATCGATGACTGACTTCTCGAATATATACTTATGTATACGGCTGGAAGGCTTTGAAAAATTTTTCACAAACAAATTTTCCGAGTATGGGGATTAGAAAGTGACCTAATCGAAAACCGATCAGCAAAACAAAACAAAATCAATAATGTAATACAACTTATAGCTTTTAAGAAGCAATTTCATGTCTCATTAGTGTGTCGCTGAACACTTTTGCTTCGTAGCAAGCAAATCTAATGCTGTAGACTCATTATACGTAATGTGATGATGAGCAATTAGCAATTGATGAGCGAGATATTTCCGTTTAACTGGAATTTCTTCTGTAGGAAAAATAAATATCTTTTAAGAAGTAAATAATAATCTACCGTTACAGAAAAGCTATTACCTGTGAAATAATCTACAAAATTTACAAGCGTCTTACAAAGACAAATTTCTATTCCAGCCGTCAACGGCATATTTCCGTGAAAACTCGATTCCCTCGTGTCTGGTTGCGAATATATTATTTTGTAGTACGAAGCTATGCAATCTCATCGATCTCAGTAAGGGGCCTAAATTCTTTAAAGGACTAGAATTTCTAAACGTCAGAGTAAATTTTCAAATTAAGAAAGAAATTTTATTTTTGTTTTAAGTAGTTAATCTTTATGTTAAACTTCAAAATTCAGTGCATGATTGTAAAACAGTTTAAGGTAGTGAAAGAATTTTATAGAAATACTAGCTGAATACCCGTGCTTCGCTACGGAGTACATTCAAATTAAATACAACGGTCAATGCATGCAATTAATGCCAAAAAAACCCCAAAATATATTTATATAAATACAACGGTTAATGTATGCAATTAATGTCAACTCCCCCACCCACCCCCCAAAAAAATATATTTATAAAAAAATTGTAACGGATACTTTTATAGACAAAATAATGTAGAAGAAAATATTCAAATTAAATACAACGGTCAATGTATGCAATTAATTTGTATGTTTAATATCCATAAAACATACTAATTTGAATAAAATTCTTAAAAAACTTTCATCTCAATTTATCTAGTGGTTAAATTTTATCTTTTAAAGTATTTTAATATTTTTTGTCTATTTATTTCGTTGTTATGCACGTGACGCAAAATTAATTTAAAGTATCACAAAAAGAAAAGAAACTACGTGATCAGCCTTTAATGAATAAATTCTAAAAATCTTTAAAAATTCACCAAAAATCAGAAAATAGAAGTAAAGATTCGAAAAAGATTTCATTTTAAAGGAATTTTTATGATCTTTCTTGTGATATAAATTTTATAACACTCAAATTATTATTTTAAATGCAAACTTAAAAAAAAGTTACAAAAACAGATTAAATATTTAATTTAAAAAACTCTAAGAAGAATTTTTCAAAAATCTTTCTTAGTGCACCCCTACACTATAAGAGGAATCGCCATGCAAAATTTCAGCCCTTTAGGTCTAGCGGTTTGGTTTGTGCGTTATCTGTCAATCAATCAGTCAGCCATGGAACTGTTTTATATATATAGATAGAGAATACCATAGACCTGTAATATATGCCCTTATTTCAGCTCGATGGAGAATGCATAGAAATATAAGGAGGGTGTATAGGCGAATGTAAGTATTTTCATGGAATTTGAATTTTTTGGTTCCCAAAAATTTATGCTGAATACTTGTCTAGAATATTAGGACTGAGGGAATTTAGCTAATATTATAGAGATTAAATAATCTGCAGGTATGGGAAATAAATTTATATAATGATTTTAACATCCTAGGAAAGTAAGTTAAAGTTTGTGAAATCTTATAATTTCCCTTGAAATTGGATTTGGTTAGCAAGTAGGAGATAGAATGGGCAGTGGGAAAGGCATAGTATCTCAGTGATAATAGCTATGATAATAAAACAAAATTTAATTTTCCAGAATTCATTTTGATATTCCGGGCATTTTGGCTGTGTATAACATTCATACAACTTGTAGAAAATTCCTAACAGAAACGTACAGCTTCTTAATATTCACAATTAAATATATATTAAAGCTAAAATCTATACTAATAAAGGGACAGGGAGAAGTCGGATCACGTGACCGTAACTCATCCGGGCGTGCACCGATCCTCGAAAAAAAATGGCCGACAAATATACAGGAAAATCGGTGTATTTTTTTCTCATGAAAGTATATAAATGTTACATATTTGGAAAGAGCTTCGGAAACTGATAATTTTTTCTGCGTACACTTATTCTGTTAATTCAATAGTTTTAGAGATATTTCTATTCTAAAATCACTCACTGCTGAGAAGCCAAATCATCTTTTGCAGTGGTGATGCCATCTGTCGGCAGCGACGGGAATGAAAATTGAAAGGAATTGATTTGATTTATTCACTTTGATTTAATACATTTGAGGGCATTTTTTTTTCTTTTGTGGGGCCCGAAGTACATAAATATGTTACACGGATGGCTTGAGAGTAGCTAGGCGAAGCCCGGCTAGTGATAAATAAATATATGAATTAATAAACTGTTGTTGTGACTGATACTCCACGACTGACAGTCAGTATATTGTCAGTTCAAGTCCATAACGGTTGTTGGGCGAAGTGGTGCGGCTCCTTTTATTTTAATAGCACCACAAGGGTCGGAGCCCGACTTGGCTAAAGGACTGGTTTCGTAATTTTTGAACCGAGTCAAGTGACGAAACCGGAACACTTGACCCCGCACCTCTAGAGGTAAATTTGAGAACTTGGAGGGCATCGCAGCCACGACAGATTTCTCGTGCACCAGCCGCCATTAGTATACACGACGGTGGATTTTGTTAGCGACCGGCATCGAACCAGAGACGTTCAGAATACTGTATCGCTGCCTTTGCCAACCGGGCCACCGCGCCGATTAATAAACTAAACTAACTAAATAAAATATGATAAAATAATAAATAAATATAATAGTGGTACACTTCAATTTTTTATTGTGGATATTAAGAAGGTGTGTGGTCCTGTTATTCCCAAAAAGGTGTAGGCCACTGCTCCAAGACAAAATGAATAGAATCCTTAATCAGATTTTGGGAAACGGTTGCATTATTTTTTTTACACACACCTATTCAGAGGAAAATGTCACAAAATTTTAGTGAATAAGAAAGTGTAAACCCAAGGTAAACCAAAAGCAAAAACAAAACAAAAACTCTTTGATTTCTCTAGGTTGATTTGAGGTATTCCATTTCGAACAGAACTCATGTAAAATACCATTAAATGCTCTATACTGTCCTGTAGAACAATTTTATAAAACTATTTTTCGACCATCTATTTTGTAACGTTCTCTAATGTTATTTTTAGTTAAAAGTGCAATTATAAGAACCCTTTCTAAACAACTATTATATATGAAAACTAGCTGAAGACCCGCACTTCGCTACGGAGTACATTCAAATTAAATACAATGGTCAATGTATGCAATTAATGCCCCCCCCCCAAATATATATATATATATATATATATATATATATATATATATGTATTTATAATAAATACGACGATCAATGTATACATATGATGTAAAAAAAAAAAAAAAAAAAAAAATATATATATATATATATATATATATATATATTTACAGTATTTATAAAAAAATCTTAAGGGATATTTTTAAAGACAAAATAATGTAGATGAAAATATTCAAATTAAATCTAATAGGACATACTAAAGAATATAGTACAGTTAATATAATACAGTTTGAGGAACATTTCTTTTACTATATTTTAATTTTTTTTTTTGGATATTGTCAAATCGTATGCCGCATTAGAAAGAAAAAAAAAATTGTCAATTCATTTCGTTGTTATGCACGTGGCGCAAAATTAATTTAAAGTATCACAAAAGAAAAGAAACCACGTGATCAGCATTTAATAAATTCAATTCTAAAAATTTATCTTTAAAAATTCACCAAAAATCAGAAAAGGGAGGAAGAGATTCGAAAAAAATTTCATTTTAAAGGAATTTTCATGATCTTTCTCGTGATATAAATCTCTCTCTCGATTTTATAACCCTCAAATTAATATTTTAAATGCAAACTTAATAAAAGTTACTAGAACAGCTTAAAAATTTAATTTTAAAAAATTTAAGAAGAATTTTTGAAAAATATTTCTTAGTGCACCCCTACACCATAAGAAGAATCACCATGTAAAATTTCTTCTCTTTAGGTCTAGCGGTTTGGTCTGTGCGTTGTATGTCAGTCAGTCAATCAGTCAGTCAGTGAGTCAGTCAGTCAGTCAGTGAGGTCAGTTACGGAACTGTTATATATATAGACTAAACTAAACTCATGGCGCAACATTCCGTGTGGACCAAGGCCGGTGTTGCTCATCTGCGCTTTCTTGACCTTGTGCTTGGGGTGCCACACAGCATATGTCTCGGTCAGGTGGTCAACCTGACACGGGAACACCATAGTTCCCAAACATGCTTGGTCGTCATTTTATCGACCCACTCAAGGAATGAAAGGCTGAGTCGACCTTGCCCAGTCGCAGGGTCGAACCCTGGACCTGAACTATTATATATACTCGTTATATATATCTATCTGTATCCCATATCTGTCTCTAAGTAGATACCAACACTGAAATTTGCATACATAAATTTAAAAATATGAACACAAATACATATGAATTATTGTTTCTTAAAATAAAGCTGAAAATGGCATTTATAACGTAGATATTTTCATAGTGATACGCTAAACGTAGCACTTTGCAACGAAAGTTGAAAAATTTATAGCAGCTGGTACTCAGCGCCAGCCCATGATGGAAAAGAAAATTTAAATTATTCCTGAAATGAAGTTTCATAGCATCTCTTTATCAACAGCGGCGACTTTGTCAGTAAACAGAAGATTGTACTTGAGAGATGTGATCTTTATGATAAACACACCTTAGATCTGGACAATCCCTCAAAAAAAGTTTGAAGGACAATCCTTCAAAAATAGAGGAAAAGGAAGCCTTAACCGCAGATTCAGTCTGTCACTCTGTGATCGACTAAATCAGTCAGTAAAATCGACAACGTTACAGTTAAGGAATTTTGCATAGAATTCAAGGAGTAAAAACGATTTGATATGCTTAGAAGCCTGAAATATTCATTAAAAATATATTTCTAAAACTATCCTATTTTTATCTTTAAAGTTAGTTTTAAAGTTAGTTTTATCTTTAAAGTTAGTTATATTTCTGATATCTAAGCGATAATTCTCGAGCCGTTTCAGAAAAAGAATATTTTAAGTTTTAACTTGATGTATGCTGCTAAAGTATTGTATTAAGTTGTCGTTGCTTATGCCCCCTGGTCGGAAGTATTCCATATCAGATCCATATAGGCTTCCGGGGCCGGGGATTGCGTCTCCGATTTATAATTTCACCACAACATTCGAGTCCGACTTAGCCAGGTGCCCTAGTCACCTTAATTTAGGTAGTGCTAAGTATGATGAATAGTTGACCCGCTCACTTGTCAAATCGATTAAGTCCATGAAACAAAAAGTTGAGAAAAGTGATAAAATAATATACATCCTTTCTAACGTAGTCTTACATTCCTCCATAACGGTCCTCCAGAAAGCAAAATTTCAGACGCTAAAACCGTTCGTCCGTACCTCGCGAGTTATAATTTTGGTAGCGCGCCAAACCCAGTCTGTATCGCTTGGACAAGCAGTAAACAGTTAAACAGAAACGTACCAAAATGCTTCAAAATTTTGACATATATATATATATATATATATATATATGCATAAGCACACACACACACATATATAGATAGATACATATATACATAACACATGCATATATAGATACATACAAGAGAGATATGCAGCGATAAGTAATCCTACGTTAATAACCGGCAGTAGTTTCGTTAGAGGAGACTACTTGAAATTTTTAAAAAAAATTCCTTTTCAAATAAAAATTCAAATAAATACTATACAATGTATTATTGTAGATATAGGTTTGATCTAATAACATATGTTGTTGTTGTTTCTTATGACCCCTGGTTAGTAGTTTCAGATGAGCTCCATATAGGCTACGGGCTGAAGTGTGTGGCTCCAATTTTTAGATAGCACCACAAGGGTAGGAGCCCGTCTTAGCTAGTTGCCACCTCAATTTTGATCGAGCACCCCCAGGGGCAACATCTGGGGGGGATCGTACCCTCTCGCACCCTCACTGACCTTCATAGAGGAACTTTCCAGTCTACGGATTTAACGTGCCCATATCGTCTAATAACATATAAAATATATAAGATAGAATATACTTGGAGTAATCGTTATTATTATTACAATTACTGCATGATTGAGGGACTGGCAAGGGAAAAAAAGTAATAACATTGAATTCAGTCTTTAAATTATTTTTTTACCGCAGAAAAAAAAAATAAATAATTGTTTAATTATTCACAAGTACCGTAAAATCTTGACTTTAATACGCAGACGTGTATAATACGCATGCTTAATTTTGCGCGAACTTTTCGGAAAAAATTAAAATTCGACTATAATACGCACCCATAACTTTTCAATATTTTATTTAAAAATTGCACAAATACTTATTAACATAAATAAAATTTGCAATAAAAATAAATGAAAACGTCAAATTCGGTAGAAAGAAATCTTAAATTTTTAATTCAAAACAAACAGTACTGTCATATTATCAGTCTTAACCACTTTCACTAAAATACAGCTCATCTATTGTTTGTCGTTTATTCAAGGTTTAAAACTACGTTTTTTTTTTTTTTGTACACGAGTATAATTTGCACCATCATTTTTGCAGACTAAAATGTGAAAAAAAGTGCGTATTATACTCAAGATTTTACAGTACTTACTTCTACAGCAGTTAGACTATATCTGAGTAATTTATTTTACTTTTTTTGTGATGAAACAACACTAAACAATTTACCGTTGTTATCAAGTACTTGCTTCTGCATTTGGATTGCATTACTGCAGCGATTTACACCAGAGTAAGGAGTTAACTCGATTGGCTTTAGAAAGAAGTTACTTATTATTCTATAGCCCAAAACAATTTATCATTTAGGGGCGTAAATTTTTATAATTTGGGAAATTTATTATGAATATCAAAAGTTAGGAGTCAATCAAGTGCTTTGACACTAAAATTAAAAAAAAATTAAAAAAATAAATAAAAAAGTGGAATTAATCGATTTGGCTTGTGAATTGCTCAGTTCAGATTGGGGATGGGAGCAGAGATTTTTGCAGTGCCTTTGGAGTTCTCCCTACGCTTTTTGTGTCCGCGAATGAAGAAGGCCCGCAGTTTATCCAACCAAAAATTGATGAGAAAAGTAATGCATTTCAAGAAATATTTGTGAAAGTCTTTCTTAATTATGGAAATTATCATTATTTGGAGTGTATAATAAGAAGGATATTATTCTTGGATGTGAAATTAATCTTGGTCATTACTTGCAAGTGAGTAAATAGCATTGGAGAAAACGTGAAGTTAGTTCTTATTTTAACATGCAGCGAGAGATGGCGCTACTATCTCCGTGCTCCTGAGAGAAACGAAAGCAACGCGCTTCGCTCGTAACAAGCAATGCGCCCATTGCGGTTGATAGAGTTAGGCTGTATTGAGGGCGTTGTGGGAAACTTCAGAGATGTTAGCGAAGCATTACTTTCCCATAAACAGGGACCGCTATGAGGTAAATAACATCACAACTGGAAATAAATGCAATGGGCACATTCTCCTGCAATTACAAGGAGAAAAAACATGAAAAGATCAAGAATCTTCATATTTTTAAAAGAATCGTACATTATTTTTACTGCAGAGTTAGTCTATAGATAGTTTCAGTTAAAAACTTTATCCTCGACTTTGAAGTATTGCTTTTGGTTTTTCCAATGTTAGAAGTTAGAAATCTCTCCTCCTTCCTCTTTATTTTAAAACTGAAATGGGAGTAGAAACAACTACACTGAAAATTCCAATTTTATAAAAGTATTTTGAGCTTAATAAAATTTAAAATTTATTGAGAATCACTTATCCTTTTTTATTTTCTTTCATTAAAACGTTTTAATTCTTAGTTATTCCCTGTATTAGGCTCCTTGTTATTCCTTTTATATTATTTATTAAATAAATTTATTTATTAAACTTTTATTCCTGGAACGTAATATAAGCATACAATACTCTAACTATAAAGGGACTTTCATATTTTATTCTCATTAGGTATCGGACGATACCCCAACTATCATCTAGTTATTTCTTCTATTACTGATATGTTTTGGTATAATATTGTGTCTTTATTATATCCGTTTTACATTCCGAAGTTGAGACGACCAGGCAGTCTCTTTGCAAGAGTACTTTTTTATTCGAAGTCTGTTTGTAGAACTGGTAGTGACATAAATGTGCCTTTCTGAGAGAGAGTAATATTTTTTATTAGGGGTGGGGAGAGAAATAAATTAACCAACTTGAAAATACAATTGAAGAAATCCAGGAAAATAATCTAAAGAACATGTATTAGGGAGTTAACCTTTTCCTTACGGGGTCGGATAACATGTATGCCAAGGATAAGGGCCCAAGAATGAATATATATATATATATATATATATATATATATATATATATATATATATATATGTAATATATGCACTAAGGCGGTGGCGAAGCTCAACAGGCCTGAAAATCTTAGCTTGTCGGATCCGGGGTGTAGTCGAAGTGGCTGGGGGTGGCTGGGATGAAGAAGAACTAATTTGAATCCATACCAGAAGGAAGAGGCAGCTGGTTGATAACATAGTCTTTATTTCCGAAGCAGTTTCGTGGATGGATATTATTTGGACGGGATTACAGACATATTAACCCACAGATACCGAGGAAAAAGGCCCGACCGCGCCGACAGCGCAGGGAGCTGCGGCAATACGGACATTAAAACGCTACATCTTGCCACGCCAGAGCGAAAAACACAAAGACTACAGACGCGCGAAATATCTCGCCCGCGTACGGGTCTATACAACTTCTAATTCGCCAGAAACGGACACGTGATTAAATCGCGTCATATGGGGTGATGGTTTTCGAATGTTCCACGCCGTTCGCGTTATATAATTGTTATATAAGCTTTGGCCACACGTTCCTTAGGGGAAAAACTAATAAATTACTTCGGTTTGGATTTAGGTAGACATAAAGAAAGAGGGACGGTGTTCTATTGCGTTAGGATGAAGAATTTGGAAAAGGCGTGTTAAATAATAAAAAGGGTTTGAAATTTATTTCAGATATATATATATATATATATATATATATATATATATATATATATATATACCCATACATCAAGTCCTTAAATTATAACCTGAAAGGGAAAACTAGCTCATATTTACATGGCTGGAGCTAGACTCAGCCTGATAGGAATAACATTAAATTTGGAAGCAGTCTGGCCGAATCGTTTATTAGAGCGACAAAAGTACATCCGCCCATTTCACAAGGACGAATCGGAAATAATATCACCTTTCAACATTAAACGCGAGAGAGAGAGGAACATGGGACTCTTATTTGTCGGGTCAGCAGATTTTGGGGCTCGCGATGCTAATCCACTCCTGACTCCAGACGTATACACGTGTAGAAATGCAAAGGCATGCGATTCATGGGAAGTTCTTTGGCTAAGGTTTTAAAGCGATAAATTGATATTACTGGAGATTGGATTTAGGAAAGGGAGTTTAAATTCTAGAATGGAGGGCATAATATTTAATATATTACACACATATATATATATATATATATATATACACACACACACATATATATATAACCCCCTTAATGGTCATTCTTACAAAGGGGGTATGAAATTTCCCGTTCTAAAGAGGGAATTGGAAAAATGGGCCCCGTAAGTTACAGGTTAAACTGCTTCCCAAGACTTGCGTTTCGTCCCGGGGTCGATATCATACGAATTTTGTGCCCCGGTGCTGAGGGCAAGATTACTCGGTTGTTTACATTTACGTTCACTACTGTCGACGTATCATTCATCAAACTCCGAGCAATATCTAGAGCATACTTGAAGCAGAAGTATGAATAACACTTTGTAACCATTACTTTAAATGTCAATAAAGGGATGAATGTAATTAATAGCACATATATTATGAATAAATCAATATTTACCATCTAAACCGGATTTAGGCTCTTTGTTGTTTCTGTTTAATCGTGAGCCATGATATGAAGTTTCTAATTTTCAGTTTTAGGATTTTCGTTGTCTATATATATATATAAAAAGTTCAGTAACTGACTGACTCACTGACTGACATAGAACGCACAGACCAAATCACTGAAACTAAAGGGCTGAAATTTTGCATGGCGATTCTTCTTATAGTGTAGGAGTGCAGTAAGAAAGATTTTTGAAAAATTCTTCTTCGATTTTTTAAAATTAAATTTTTAAGGCTGTTTTTGTAACTTTTTTTAAGTTTGCATTTAAAATAATGATTTGAGGGTTATAAAACTTATATCACGAGAAAAATCATAAAAATACCTTTAAAATGAAATCTTTTACGAATCTTTACCTCCATTTTCTGAGTTTTGGTGAATTTTTAAAGATTAAATTTTACAATTTAATTTATTAAATGCTGATCACGTGATTTCTTTGTCTGGTACTTTAAATTCATTTATACTCACGTTCATAGCAATGAAATAGACAAAAAAATATTTTTTTCTTGCTAATACGGCAGACGATTGGAAATTATCCAAAAAAATATTTAAATACATTAAGAGATATGTTTCTCAAACTGTACTATATTAGCTGTACTATATTCTTTAGTATGTTCTATTAGATTTAATTTCAATATTTTCTTCTACATTATTTTGTCTACAAAAATATCCGTTACGATTATTTTATAAATATATTTTTTCGTTTTTTTTACATCAATTGCATACATTGATAGTTGTATTTATTATAAATATATTTAAACATATTTTTGGCATTAATTGCATACATTGACCGTTGTATTTAATTTGATTGTACTCCGTAGAGAAGTACGGGTTTTCAGCTAGTAAATAAAAACTTAGGTGCCCTCCCAGTAAAAGTCTTGCTTAGAAGACATTGATAGGAGAATAATGAGAAGAATAATATCAATAACATCAGTTTATCAAATACAAAAAAACGTTTATGAATGTACCTAGAAATGAAGCTTCACGTGTGTGTATACACGTGTGTGTTGCGCAAAGTATTATATTTAAGTA
Source organism: Dolomedes plantarius (assembly GCA_907164885.2). Lineage (NCBI taxonomy): Eukaryota > Metazoa > Arthropoda > Arachnida > Araneae > Dolomedidae > Dolomedes > Dolomedes plantarius. The sequence continues at coordinate 69,636,074 of OU015501.1, forward strand.
TACACTATTAAGTGAATACTTAAATAGAATACATTGCGCAAAGAATTAAAGTATTAAGTTTTTAATATCCAATTATAAGTTTTTATTAATTATAAAATAACATTTCGCCCTTTTTCCCTATTAAATACAGTGTGGAATTTGTTTTATGACTGTAATTGTATAGCATGTAACTGATGTTCAAAAGTAGTGACGAAACAACAGGTGGTTTTAAGAATGTATCCTCTCTCCACAGCTGAATTTTTCGTTGTTGTAAACTAATTTTAGAGCTATTTATTTAAAATTGAAAATATTTTAGCTTAATCGTAAATGGAACTGTATCCATGTGAATATTTTGCTATTCCACAGCTATTTAATATTTTAAAAATATGTAGAATATTTTAACTTTCTAAATCTGTTAATGAAGAATGTTGTTTCGGTTATACGTAATCTATATATATATATATAACAGTTCCGTAACTGACTGAAATTTTGCATGGCGATTCTTCTTACAGTGCATGGATGCTCTAATGCTCTAAGAAAGATATTTGAAAAATTCTTCTTAGATTTTTTTAAATTAAATTTTTAAGCTGTTTTTGTAACATTCTTTAAAGTTTTCATTTAAAATAATAATTTGAGGGTTATAAAATTTATATCACGATAAAGGTCATAAAAATTCCTTTAAAATGAATTATTTTTCGAATCTTTACCTCCATTTTCTGATTTTTTGGGGAATTTTTAAAGATTAGTTTTTAGAATTTAATTTATAAAATGCTGATCACGTGGTTTCTTTTCTTTTGTGATACTTCAAATTAATTTTGCGTCACGTCCATAACAGCGAAATAAATTGATAAAAAAAACATTAAAATGCAGTAAAAGATAAAATTTAAACACTAGGTTAATTGAGATGGAATTTTTTTAAAGAATTTAATTCAAATTAGTATGTTTTATGGATATTAAACATTCAAATTTATTGCATACATTCACCTTTGTATTTAATTTGAATATTTTCTTCTACATTATTTTGTCTATAAAAATATCCGTTACGATTTTGTTATAAATACACTGCTGGCCACCCAAATTGCAACACCGAGAAAGACAAGAGATATCACAACAAAATTTATTTTGTAGATAACATGTTGACCAAGTATCAAATGATTAAATTTATAGACTTCTGTGAAGTGTGGTTCCTGCCAAAATCAGTCGCCAGAGTAGCCGCCATTGTTGGAGATCACCGCTGCCACACGCCTCGGCATTGATTCAAAGAGACTTTGGATGAGTTCTTGGGGTACAGCAGACCAAGCAGCTTCCACACATTGCCAAAGTCGATCTGCTGTGGCAGCTGGGGATGGAATCTGGGTCAATCGTAGAGCAACCATGAACCACATGTTTTTTATCGGCGAAAGATCCGGAGAGCGAGGCGGCCAGGGAAGCAATTCAATTTCTTGACGAAGAACCGTTGGACAATTGGTGCCACGTGTGGTCGCGCATTATCCTGTTGAAATATGGCTGTGGGCAAGCCCTGAAGGTAAGGAAGGACAACTGGCTCCAACACCTCGGATATGTAGCGCTGGCTGTTTAAAGTACCGGAAATACGTACTAGAGGTGTGCGAGAGTGATATCCAATACCGCCCCATACCATAATACCCGGTACAGGACCAGTGTGGCGGTGCATAACGCAGCTCTTCAGCATCCTGTCTTCACGGTGTCTCCAGACTCGAATGCGACCATCGTGGTGTTGCAGACAGAAACGTGACTCGTCAGTAAAGACAATTTCATTCCATTCTGCCGTCCACATCCTTCTGTCATCGCACCATTGACGGCGGAGACGTCTGTGGTTCTGCGTCAAGGGTATACAAAGCAATGGACGTCTTGCGGACAGACCACTCTGCTGTAAACGGCGTCGAATGGTACGCGCAGACACTGGATGATGCGCTACAGACTGCATGTGCTGTGCTATGGTTCGTGATGTGACTGAGCGATCCGTCACTGCCATGCGCACAATTTGCCTGTCATCACGTGAAGTGGTGCGCTGAGGTGGATGCGATCGAACACGCCGGTCCGTCGTACCCTCCTGCATCCAACGATCACATATCCGCATCTCAGTTGTTTGGTTTCGTCCAACACGACTACCGATTTCCCTGAAAGATAATCCACAATCTCGGTAGGCCACTATCCTTCCTCTGTCGAACTCGGATACTTGATCAAAAGATGATCGTTGTTTTTGACGAGGCATAATTGGTCATTTTTTTGAAAAAAATCACAAGAAAAACACAATTACCGAACTTGAAATCGTCGAAATCTTCAAGCCTTAAATAGCGCTTTGAAGTGGCGCCACAGGCGCGCGTGATGTGCGTCTGCGCTGAAATTCTAATCATTTGCATATCTCACCTCCGCTAATGCATGTTGTAAATTTCATGTTATTTGCATGTTTCCTTCAGGGTGTTGCATTTACAGTGGCCAGCAGTGTATATATATATATTTTGATTTTTGGCATTAATTGCATACATTTATCGTGGTATTTAATTTGAATGTACGCCTTAGCGAAGCACGGGTATTCACCTAGTGCATTATAAACTTATGACCGAAAAAATAAATGAAATGTTTTACATTGAATACATTGGAGCATGCACATTTGGTCCTTCATTGTCATAAACCAATACTCCCTCTTTTTCGATAATTATGAAAAAAATGTAACCTTCGAAACCGGGCATTATTTCTATATTTAGCTGGAAAGAATTTAGATATTTATGTTCATTTGCCATAAAATATTGAACTGTTCATTTCAATAGCATCAAAACTGAAATCCGTAGAACTCCGAATGCGTAATACTTGCAGCTTGTTACAGTATTCAATTAAGGACTCAAAGGCTAATTTTCTTGTTATGAGCTCTTAAGTATGCCATAGTATCCAATCACATTAGGCTGGAAATAAATTCATTAACGAAATGACTTTATAACTATAGTCGTGGCTATAATTTTAGTTATGCACTGCAATACACTATAGGTCTTGCAAAATTTGACGCCAATAATATAAATAACACACGATGTCTTGGAAAAAAATGACGACATATCATATTAGTTCCATATTTAAAAGACAAATAATTGGTAACTCTAGAATATTCATGTAGTAGTCTGGGCAAAGGTCGACTGTTTTACCGGCCTTTTTTAGCTTCTTAATGAGAGAAGCAAGTTGTAAGCATTTCCTTTTACAGAAAGATAAACTTGCACAATGCCTCTACTTTCATAACAAATTAACAAAAAACATTCTTTTAATTGATGCTTTTAAATGAAATTAGCTTATTAATTTATTTTTCATGGCACTCACATTTACTGAAATCTACGTAAAATCTAAATTCTCTCTTCTTTGATGTTAAAAGTATGTTCAAAATTACTTATAATACTGAATAGAAGGGTGCAGTGGCCCAGTTGGTAAGGGCAGCGGGCTAGTGATCTGAAATTCACTGGTTCGATGCTCGTTGGTGACAAAATTCACTGCCGTGTACACAAGTGGCGGCTGGTGCACGTAAAATCTGTCATGGCTGCAATGTCCTCCAAGTTCTCAAAATTACCTCTGGAGGTGCGGGGCAAGTGTTCCGGTCTGGTCACTTGACTCGATTCAAAATTACGGGACTAGTCCTTTGGCCAAGTCGGACTCCGAACCTTGTTGGTGCCAGTCAAAACAGGAGCCGCACCTTCATCGCCCATAGCCTTTGGGACTTGATCGGATGTTGCTGTCGGTCAAAGGGCATAAGCAACAACAACAACATACTTAATAGGCTGTGCATGTACAACACGAATGAGTTGTGCTTACTCATTCATCAACTACAATAAACATCATTGATCAAACCTGTTTACGAGATTCGTGTGAGACACATGTGTTTTAATTGAGACTTTGTTGCTCTAACAACAATACACAATGCAATAATATTCTTCAAGCTCAATTATGAAAGGGCCACGTATAACATAGCAAACGTAAATCATGACTTATAAATAAATTGATTATTTATTGGTAAATTCAAAAATAACCCGTCCACAGCTATACGCTTATACGGGGAAGTTAGCTACTGAATTCCCAATCGCCACGACCGCAACCCGTTTGACCCCGATTTCACAGGACCGGACGCATATTAACTACCTATACTCGAGTTCAAACAATAGGGAAATTTCAAGCCCGCTGATTCGCTGGTTTCTTCCCGTCATCTATGACATCACTTAGCGCAACTTTCAAAGACTTGATATGGTGGCGCCATCTTTTCCTCTGAAACTGAATCGTTCCATTACAATATACTATTTTGATTAAAACTTTTTAGAGCGTATATGAATCAATCGTGAAATAACTCGAATATGGTATTCTAAGTCGAATTAAAAAAGTATATTTTTATTATGAAAAATACACTTAATTATTTAAAAGAAAACTTCTAACACTGAACTTTTTATAACAAGTTAAAGAAAACTTTGATGAAAAAAAAAACTTTTAAAAAAATTTAAAATATAATGGTAGCTTTGAATTTTTTATGAAATATGTAACATTTTTTTTTTTGGGGGGGGATTTATTTTACTAGAACTTGCATTGAAAGATATAAATTGGTATGGGTAAATTTGTGTATTATTTTGCAAGAATACATATTTTTACCACTGACTAATCTATTTTTTTATATAAACTTAAATTTGCCTTTTCAAGATATATTCAATTTTATTAATGGATTACTTAAAGAAATCTTAATGCAATTTTTTTTTAGCCATTATATGAATTTACCAATCTGTTTTTCCCCCTCAGTGCGACTCTCTCTCACACATATAGATGATGGTGTGAAAAGGAGACCACTGGAAAAATATATTGCATCATATGTTCAATGTTTCTGACGCTTTAAAACCAATGAATTATAGAAACTTAATTTTATGAAAAATTCTACAAAAAAAAGTCTCTGTGTAATATATTAAACTAAGTGGCAAAAACGGAATGTATTAAAGTCTCACTGCTTCGCTTTTTAATTGTATTGGATTTTTTTTCAGAAGACACAATATTTTTTCCATGTGTGGCGATGTAAGTAGAATAGAATAAAAAATTGCTACTTTTGTGTGTACGATTTTATATATAAAAAAATCCTTGGACAATTTGAGAGTAAGATACTGGGTGAATTTTATTAAACTTATATATATGTATATATATATGTATATATAAATATGTATATATATATACACATATATATATATATATATATATATATATATATATATATATATATATATATATATATATATATATATATATATATATATGTGTATATATATATATATATATATGTGTGTATATATATATATATATATATGTATATATATATATATATATATATATATATATATATATATATATATATATATGTGTATATATATATATATATCTTATATATATATTTCTTCTGTCCGTGTGTATGTAACTGAACTCCTCCTAAACGACTGGACTGATTTTTATGAAATTTTGTGTGTGCAATTTAGTTGATTCGAGAATGGTTTAGATTCACAATTTGATCCGATAGAATATGTTTTTATATTTTTAATTAATTAATAAAAAACCAACAATTTATAAGGGGGTGCGTCCGGTAAATGGAAGCTGTTACAGTTTGTGAAATCACCCCTCTAGATAATGGCGTCCACGTTAGGTTTAGTTAGCAAACAGCGAGCGAAAAAATAAAAATAAATAAAATCAAAAAGTTTCAAGTCATATATTAAACCAGAATAATAAATGAAAATAATAATCTTTAAAGTCAGATTTTATACTCTAAAATGGATCAGATCCATTTATATATACTCTCTGCATATTGATACTCTCGACACGCGATGGAAAATTCGAATCAACCACGTTAAGTGACATGAGATATTTTTTAATCGCTACTGCAATACTACTCGCCTATATCTTTGTGTCTATTGAAGAGCTAAAGACTAAGCTCCTATCCTGCTAACTTATTTCTGACTAAAAACTCCTCTGACATGTATAATCACCAGCCTACAACAACCTTCCAATAGCGAATATGTTTCACTTTACCCACTAGAACACCGTGTTATCGTGGCGCATTCGGAAGGTCGCCAATTTTGAAAGTACCATGCTCTCGACCCGGGTTCGAATCCAGAGTTGTGTAAGTTTTGCTAGACCTGTTATTTTAGATTTTTTTTTAGGCTTTTTATTTCAGCTTTTATTTTATTATTTTTTTAATTATTTAATTATTATTTTCTTTTCTTTTATTATTTTTTATTTTAATTTTTTAAAATTATTATTTTTATTTATTTTTATTTTTTTCAGCTTTTTTATGATGAAATACCGAATATAGCTGAAATCTGAGGAGTTTATTATACATTTATACATTTTTAATTGGGTTTTCATATTATTAATATGTATAACATTGTGTATGCTTTTTTTTCTATGTTATTTATACTGTGTTAATTTTTAAATTGATTTTGGTTAACAAACTTCCTTAAAATCCCGGACATCGCCGGGTACTTCAGCTAGAATTACAACGTTTGAACAGGACAACGTCTGTCGGGTCCGCTAGTATATATATATATGTGTGTATATATATATATATATATATATATATATATATATATATATATATAATAGCAGCACCATTTCTTCTTCTAATAGGTATGCTACTACCAGCAGTATGCAAAAAGCTTTCCCAGCTGCCAGAAGATCTAATATTTTTAAGCCGTTTGAGAAATTTATTCATTCCAATTAAAGTTTAATAAGATTCACCCTGTATCTTACTCTCAAATTGTCCAAGGATTTTTTTTATATATAAAATACCATACCAATACTCATACGAATTTATATCTTTAAATGCAAGTTCTAGTAAAATAAATCCCCCCCCCCCAAAAAAAAAAAAAAATGTTACATATTTCATAAAAGTTTCAAAGTATTTACCATTATATTTTAAATTTTTTTCAAAGTTTTTTTTCATCAACGTTTCCTTTAACTTGTTATAAAAAGTTCAAAGTTAGAAGTTTTCATTTAAATAATTAAGTGTATTTTTCATAAGAAAAATATACTTTTGGAACTCGACTTAGAATATCATATTCGAGTTATTTCACGATTGATTCATATACGCTCTAAAAAGTTTTAATTAAAATAGTATATTGTAATGGAACGATTCAATTTCAGAGGAAAAGATGGCGACACCATATCAAGTCTTTGAAAGTTGCGCTAAGTGATGTCATAGATGACGGGAAGTAACCAACGAATCAGCGGGCTTGAAATTTCCCTATTGCTTGAACTAGAGTATAGGTAGTTAATATGCGGACCGGACGCACCGGCACTGCGCTCGTCCCCCCGTCACAAGCCGGGCTAAGACCTTCATTCACACGATAGTCATATGCAACGACACGCCTTGCTACCACACGCGACCTGAAACAGAGCAACGAAAGTGACAAAAACGAACCGCCAACGGCGCCAATGGCGCCAAAGTAAACCAATATAGCCGAAATAAACAAATTTAGGCGTAATTTTTTTTATTATATGGTAGAACTGAATCGTACGAACCCATAATCTCGCCAAACCATTTTTTGGGCCAAAGACTTAATTGAGACTTAACGCAATGCTGAGTTTGCTAGAAAAGGGATTTTAAGCACTATTAAGTTTCCTCCCATGGTATTTCCATTTGTGTTGCGGAAAAGCCAACTACCGCAGGCGCCTGTAGCAAGCTCAAGTGCAAGCACGATACATCTAAGCCCTAAACAAAACAAACTTACTGCTAGCTGTGTAAACCTCGTAGCTTGAGTTGGCTTTGCTCGCTAGCACTCACATGGCGGCCTCTGCTGCAATACGGCAGTACAATCACCTCAAGTGGATCCGTCTTCCTTTGACTACGTTATGAATCTGCTGGCGAAGCAATTAGTAAAATAAAACATAGTATACATTTAGTTTGGCTGTTTAAATTTCATTGTATATTTGTCAGTAAATCGCATGGGAACATACAATTCAGGGTTAACTAACAAACGTTTTTTACAATGTGCTTATTCTTATACTTACAAATTCACATAATCTCCATTTGCAAAATAACACTCATACTTAATCTAAAGACAACAAATAATAATGTGCATTCATCTTCAATATCTTATGAATGATGCAATATCAAAATGAGCTCAAATTTTATAACAACACCTACGGCGACAAAATTTAGAATATCCCTGCCGTAATACCAAAATTCAGCTACTTATCCCCTAATTTGGCGTCTTTAGCGAAATATCAAAATTTAGTATCCGGGTCGGTTTGGTACGATTCGGCGCGACCCTTTTGGTGCGACCGTTTCAGCGCGGCCGATTCGACTCCGACCGTTTCGGCGCTAGTCAATTCGGCGCAGTTGTTTCGGCGCCAGATATTTGCATTCAAAACTTTTTAAGTGTAAGAAATATTAATTAAAAAATAGGGGGAGGTGATTACGAGGATTTGATGTTCTACAAGTTTGTTAAAAACATCTTTATCTCAGTTTCAGAAAGAAATTAACCAGGAGGCAGAATGAGGTAGTGCTTTTCCTCAAAACCAAACGGAAAAATTTTACACTTTACATATGTACAAAAATAAATTCATAAACAAAGTATGAACAGGGAGACATTAGTAGGGTTTGTAAAAATGTTAGTTTCTCACGTTATAAATTACATTTTTACTTTAATTAGCCATCTGATAATTGTGAGCAATGCTCCTCAGATACTCTATTGCAGACATAGAATGAAATGTAAGAATATTATCTCTTATCGTTCTGTTTTGCATCTCTATATTTTTTAAGCTTTTGGGTTGGTACATGACCGGCTAACATTTTTTCAAAATCACGCTAAGTTTAATAAGTTTTAACTGCAAAAATTAAGTTCTTTTCTTAGCTTATCACTGGCTCCTTTAAATTACGCAAAATTCTATTCATCATTAATATCTTTAATAAATAATTTTAAATAATTTTTTTTTCATGCATAAAAAAATCACAAATTACATTGTTTAACGAAAATTTGACGAAAATTTAATGACCGGAATAACTTCCATCACCTAATAGATTTTCGCCGAAGGCCGCGCCGAAAAGACTGCGCCGAAATGGCCGCGCCGAAAAGGCTGCGCCGAAATGGCCGCGCCGAATAGTCCCATTTCGTATCCGGATTGCCATGCTTAGCAATAATCATCTAGGTCCGTACAATTCAGTTTAGCGGATTATTTTATTTCTTAGATTAATAACAAGTACATATTTAAACTATTAATATGCATGCAGTGAAGAAAAAAAATGAAACAGATGGAGCGATATCCATCTGACATATACACATTCTCATATAAATTCTATCATAGATTACTATAGAAATGAAATATGATTGTACAAAAATGTTAATAGCGATGTGTAGTCACGAAATTATTTGAATATCGAATACTCCTACATTAACAGGTTTCATCGAAATTGCTCATGAGAAGGGAAATAAACAAAGCTCCTAGATTTTCTTATCTCCGCTTGTCTATATGTAGATATACGGATTTACATTAACTTTTGCATTATTTATCGATTTCTTTTTTAAAAAACAGAGTAGCAGAGATATACTTTTACAGTTTTGCATGCAATTTTTTTATGATTGTATGGCAGTAGCTCATTATAACGCTTTGAAAGACTTTTTTCTTACTGTGGTATACCTTAAAATTTAATGCAGTTTTTCTTTCAGGATGACTTTATAAAATAAATGACATTAATTAATTTTTTACTAAATTTATGTTAATTAAATTTGACACAGCCATCCTTTAAGACATACCATATAAAATTTAAAAATATAGCGAAAATTAATTAAGTTTTGCTGTTTAAGATACATGCTTATACTTTAATGAGTAAAATTTTATGCTAAAATACGCTGATAAAAATTAACTACTATGATTCACAAAATTTATTAGCAAGCAAAAGTATATGTATTTACCTATAAAATATTGTTGTATACAAAGTAAAATAAAAATTTCAAGTAACGGTTTTATACTTAAAGCAAATTTTCAATTTGTTTGTTCTTGTTCTACAAAAAATTATAGTGGAATTGCATTTTATAATGCGAAAGTTTTATAAAATATCGAAAAGATTATTTTCCACTAAATGCGAAGTACGTTTCGGAATAAACATTTATTCGAACTCATATGCATCTATGTTCAATATCACTGAATTAGATGGTCCCCACATTACACAAATATGTTTTAATTAACCAAATATGATTAATTCTTGCAATTATCTAATAAAATTATTACGTATTATATCGTGCAGGTTTTGCAATGCATTTTAAAATTATCCTCACAGACATTTCTTAAAGGTTTAATAATTTTCTTTCAATCCAGATACGCTTTATATATAACTATATCTGCTTTTTGAATTTATATGAACAAATATTTATTAGACATACTTTGTAAAGTTAATTTACTATTAAACGTGCTCATAATACTTTCTTCATATAGAGGTATGGGATTTCCTCCCGTCTTAGCGGAAACCTCTGCATTCTTCTCCAAGATTATTATATGAATTGCAAAATTGGGCTTCTCGTATTTAATTTACATCCGGCCAAATGCAATTATATGGAACCTTCCTCAAAATATTAACTAATTTAAATTATTGAAACGCATAGCTCTACGCAATTAAATGAAATGTGTTTGAGAAAGTTAATGGTAATAGCTTATGTAAACATAGCAGTACTGATTACTGAAAAAGGATACTTTCCTAAAAGTGTACACTTAAATAGAATACTTTGTGCAAAAAATTAAAGTATTCAGTTTTTAATATCCAATTATCAGTTTTTATTAATTATAAAATAGCATATTTCGAAAGTGTTTAGCATATTTCGAAACCATCATCTCATAGATATACATTTTCCCCTTTTTTTCTATGAAATACAGTGCGGAATTTATACAAAAACCTGATGACACTTCTATTGTACTGAAAGTAATAGCAGTGTGTAGTGACTTTTGTTGATCATAAACCAAGATTTGTGGGAAGTTGACGCGCATAATATGCATTGATGAAAGTATCGAAGTAACAAATTTATATTTATCATGAAGCTCTGAATAATGCTTGTAGAATAAAAGAAAATGCATCTAGTAGCCCAGTGGCTAAGTGGTTAAGGCAGTAGCCAGCCACACCGGGGGCGCGGTTTCGATTCCCGCATAGGACTGGGTTGTATTCTAGGGAACCAGTAAGTCTAGCTGCAACCCATAGCCGGTGTCATCGTCCATATGTATAAAACAGTTCCCCGTCCGACGGGTTTGTAACCAGTTGCGCCGTGTGCGTGGCTCCATTCAATTACATAGGTTGCTTACTGGTTTGTGATTTGAGTCAATTATCAGTTTCTTTTGAGTTGCTCCGTGTGAAGACGGGCTAATAGAAATCTAGAGGGTGCTTGTAAACTAAAACTAAAATCCGATTATAGAATGCTATTTAGACTTAGCTGACAAATTGATCACATTGTTCAAAATCTATGTCATTTATGATTATTAGCTACATGTTTGATGAAGAATCTGTTTATTTTCGCTATTACCTTTCTTATCTGATATCTGTAGTCTCCAGAACTGGCTGTTTACGTATAGTTGCCTCTTAATTATAAACCTTTTTATGCATGAGATTGAAAGTTGCGTGAATGATTGAAAAAAAATTCAGAGCTACGATAGGAAAACAAGCTTAAGAAAAATGTATTCGAAACCACGAAACGTAATCATTCTACATCTTAGATCTCATTATTATGCACAGAAAGCTAATTTAAATAAGAATTTCTTGGATTAGTTTATTCAAAGTCTTGGATGTAACGTTCGAGTTCAGTCATACTTCCAGAACTTTTGAAAGGTTTTCTAGTACGAAAGAACTTTCTGCAAAAGATACTATCTAACTTGGTCTAAATATATTTGATTCCATTATTTTTTTAAACATGTATGTACAATTTCCCTCTTCTTAGTTAACTTATGTGTCTGGAAAAGAATAAAATATAACAAATTCTGAAAATGTGGACGTGAAGGAGTGTATACATATATTAATCATAAAATATTCCAAGAAATAGAGGATGACATACATTTTAATAGTCTCATTTCAAAGTTTGAAATAAAAATACTTTGTGTTTGTGACTATCTCTGACAGACTTTCTGTACTTCGGGAACCAGCAATGACTTTAACTTCTGATGTTCAAAAACCCTTTATAAAAATCATTGAAATAAAATTTTAAATTAACTTTTGAAACTTGCATAATTTCTCACTTTCCTGTCCTTCTGATAGATGTGTCCTTTTCATGTTTTTCCGAACATCATATAGAAAATTCCATTGATTTCTTTATTTGAGATCCTGTGGGTTCGAGTCCCACTGTTGGCATGGATGTTTGTAACCGTTCGGAATCGTCTTTAAACTGTAGGTCCCGGTCTAATTAGTCCTCGTGTAGCAGAAAGTTGACCGTAGTGCTTCAAACAAACCAAACCAAACCGAACCTTATTTATATCAAATAGATAAATGATCCTTGCATTTGCGAATTGGCCATAGAGGGAAACCCGTCAAAGCCTTTGCAGCTTGAAGAAGAACTGTACTTAGTTTTTCAAAACCAGCCACCGTATTTTGTTACTTTCAAAGATTTTAAGAAGATATTTTTCCGTGTTAACCATTATAGTTAAGAGTCCGATGTAACCTAGTGGTACCTCGTCGGGCTTGCAACTGGGGTTGCTCAGTTCGAATCCCTACAAACGCCATTAAATGCCTTCGTGTCTAGGCCGGATATGGGCATGTTAAATCTGTATACTGGAAAGTCCTTCTATGAGGTCAGAGAGGGTGGGACACTCCCAGATGTCGCCCCTGGGGATGCTCGGTCAAAATTGAGGTGGCACCAGGGGGTAGTGTTGGTTCATCTATACCAGGGATTCCCGACGGGGTCCAGGTGGACCCCTTGGGGGTCGATAGAAGTTTAAAAAGGGGTCTATAGTATTCCAGGGGTCTATTGGGGGTCGATGATAAAGTTTTTCTGTCTTAAAATTTGAAGTTTTAAAAAAATTCAGGTCGAACATTAAAAAAATTGTGTCAATGCATCAAGCACAACCACTACATTAATTGAAATCGAATTTTTGTGCAACTACGATCTGTATTTCTGAAATCTTGTTTATATTTGTGAAGTTGAAAATGAAAATAGTACAAAAATAATAAAAGATAAACCTAATGAACCACTTTTTCTAATTTTTTGCTCATATTTTTAGTCAAATTGTTATCTTTAAGTGTTTTATGTTCGATTATTAGTATTACAATTATGTTGCATGCTTTATATTATAGAGAAAAATGTGAAGGGATCGAAGAAGAAAATTATGCTTTTAAAAGGGGTCGATGAAGAAAAAAGGTTGGGAACCCCTGATCTATACAGTGCCTCCACTGAAAGAAACCAACGATTCTCACGGTTAAAGTGCGAATGTCTTTAATGACAACCCTTTATAATCTATATATTATAATCTATAAAACGCGTAGGTATGCGGCACAAAATCGACGATATTTCTACACCCCGAATGGCAACGGCTGCAACTACCCGATGTATACATTAGCGGCTGGCCGTAATTTCCAAGCGCGTGTCAACATGGATTTACGCAATGAAATCAGGAATGCTCGAAAGCGAGAAACACGATCAAGTGAAAATTCGAAACAGTCTCAAGAAAGAAAGCTAATAAGAAATAATTCATTAAGAGAGAGGCGTGAAAGAGAGCATAAATGATCGCGAGGTTAGGCTTATCCGTCGCCGGCATAGCAACCGACAGCCAGTAATAGTTTATTTTCTGCACTTTTTTCACTACTTGCTGAATTTTTACTCCATTTTATAAGCGAAAAAATTTTACCAACAATTTATTATTTGATGTGACTAAGTGTAGATATCTGAATTGTGAACAATAGTACATAACGAGAGTGATGTAATCTACGCTATATTTTAGTACTTGATGAATTTTTACTCCATTTTTTTAAGTGAAAAAAAATCCGCAACTATTTCTTATTTGATGTAATAATAAAGTGTATAATCTTAATTTTGGAAAATAGTACATACAAAGAGGGATGTAATTTATAAAATCATTGGTGTTGGGTTTCTCAGTCTTATCTTTAACTCTGTTCTGAAGTAATGGAAATTCACATTTTTTAATCACGATGTTTTATAATCAGATTTATAGAGAATACCCCTTAACAACGTATATTTCTGATGAGGTAAATGTAACATTACTTACATATATTACTTTAGTTGAGTTCTTTTGCAAAAGAAAATATAAAACTAAAAGCGACTATTCTGGTCGCGAAGCGGCTAGTTAATAAAAATTCATGTTTCTTAGTAATTACTGTAAAGCTGGAACATTTAAGTATAGATTAGCACAACTTAATTAAGCTGTACTGCCTTGTAACTGGCTAGGAAGGATAATGATAAATACCTCAACTAGCGATAGTTTATAACTCGACCGGAAGCTTACGCTTAACTGAGGCAGAGAAATATAGCGCAATCATACACACAGACACACAAACACACCAGTTGGAATTAAACGGTTTTAGAATGTTCTCAACCTCATAAATTTTTTAAGGAAGATAGTGTCATCAGAAAATATTCCTAAAGAGAGAAAAGTTCAAATAAATATTGGATATGGCGTTATTGTATAATCGAAAGTATTTGTTACAAAAGTACAAAAGTTTTACAAACGGTGAAATTTGTAAAAGGAACTGAGAACTACAAAAAATTTTGTATGTTTTCTTTTTTTCATGTAATTCAAATATTTTTTTATATACACTCATGGACAAAAAAATTAGCGCACCAAGAAATAATTGCGGGATAGTAACGAAACTTGCAATGAAGGTACATGTCGGGGAGATATGCAAATGATAAGAAATGCAGCGTGATTGCGCATTACGTATAGCCGGTAGAGGGCGTTGAACATCGTACTCTGTGGAGTATAAAACAGGTAACCAAAGCTTGTTTGAGTGTGCTGAATCATTTACAAAGGAAGAGCTGAGATAGACATGCCATTACGCCGTGTTCGAAGACAATATAAGTAATTGTCGCAGTTTGAGAGGGGGAGAATCGTCGGGATGATGGAAGCTGGGTGGTCAGCTAGGTGAGTAGCTCGTCAATTAGGCCGCTCTGATTGTGTTGTGAGGAGGTGTTGGGACCAGTGGACCCGAGAGATGTCATGTACACGAAGGCCAGGCTCAGGACGCCTTCGACAGACCAGTCGTCGAGAAGACCGCCACATCGTAAGAAATGCACGCGTACAGCCAACTGCTTCATCGGCCGCCAACCAGGCACAGGTAGCACCTTCACTAGGGGCCTCTGTGTCTTCTCGAACCATACGAAGGCGCCTGGCTGAAGGACAGTTGGTATCGCATTTGGTATCGCCCATTACGTGTGCTGCCCTTGACGCCCACCCATCGACGCCTCCGTTTGGAGTTTTGCCGTGCACGAGGAAACTGGACTGCAGCGGAATGGAACCAGGTCGTCTTTATCGACGAATCCAGATTCAATCTCGGCAGTGATGACAATCATGTTCGTGTATGGAGAGCCCGTGGTGAACGCTTCAATCCTGCCTTTGTTGTACAGCGATACATCGCTCCCACAGCTGGTGTGATGGTATGGGGTGCCATTGCCTGCAATACACGGTCACCCCTAGTATTGTTCCGTGGCACCATGACAGCCCAGCGGTATGTTCATGAAATCCTGCAACCACATGTGTTGCCACTCATGCAACGGCTCCCAGGAGCCATTTTTCAACAAGACAATGCTCGGCCTCATACGGCAAGGGTGTCACCAGACTGTCTCCGCACTGTTACTACCCTGCCTTGACCTGCCCGATCCCCAGATTTGTCTCCAATCGAGCATATCTGAGATCATTTGGGACGTCGAGTTGGGCATCCCACGAGTTTGAACGAACTAGAGGCAAGGTTACAGCAAATATGGAACGAAATGTCTCAAGACATCATACAGAACTTGTATGACTCAATGCCTGATCGTATCGCATCGTGCATTCGCGCTAGAGGGGGTGGGGAGAATTAAGCTTCCCCTTTGCGAATAAAGAATGGGTTTAAACGAATGACTATATACAATATGTAATTAAAGAATAGAAACGATTGGGTAACTTACCCATCTCCCTTGGCTGGACACGAGATTAATTAGACACATGAACACTAAGAAATAGGCCCATGATCCTGAACACCACATTTAATTAGAATCGAATTACACCTGATTTCAAGGTTTACATCAAATCAAGTAAAAACTTGACAAATGGGAATAAATGAATCAATACGAATGCGCATGAAGCTTATCCGTGGTCACACCCCGGAATACAACCGTCCTACTTTCTACGACGCAATTAACCGTTCGGGTTTTGATCACATGATCTCCGAACAACGAGAGATGGTCCTGGTAGACGACTCGGCGCCTGCGATTCCGCCGCTGACGGTTTTCGACCATCTTCCGCCGGGGCCAATGGTCCAGGTAGGACCGCAAGGCGACTGACCGACCTTCGAATTTTGCCATGAGACGTCTGTAGGGTGGCGACTCTGACAACACCATCTTCGCCAGGATGTACTTCTAATATTCTGGCTAACTTCCAGTGGCAGGCTGGGCTGTCAGCCTGGTCCAGGAGTACCAGCTGTCCTGGCTCAAGCAGCTGTGTGCCAGTCGTCCACTTCTTACGACTGAGTAAATTTTGGAGATAGGACCGGCTCCACTGCCGCCAGAAACTGGCTTTCAATGTCTGCAACAGATGCCATCTAGAATGAGAGCTAAGACAACAGTTAGTATTTGTAGGTTCGGATAATTCCAACAAAGGAACACCGATAAGAAAATGTCCCGGAGTAAGAGCCGACAGATCGTTTGGATCTGTTGAGAGAGCCCATAAAGGGCGCGAATTAATACACGCCTCGATTTGGCAAAGTACAGTGGCCATTTCCTCAAAGTTCAGAATGGCTCCGTTTAAAGATTTGGATAGATGCCGTTTCATCAATTTTATGGAGGCCTCCCAAAGCCCACCAAAGTTCGGGGCATAAGGGGGGTTGAAATGCCAACTAATCTGGCGTGAAGAACAGAAGTCCTGGATTTCAGCATCTCGGGTGATTCTCACCAGAGATTTGAGGTATGCAGCAGCACCTACAAAATTTTTTCCATTATCTGACCATATATCAGTTGGAATACCTCTCCGTGCAATAAATCGTCGGAGAGTAAGGAGAAAGGCATTGGTTGACAGATCGGATACTAATTCGAGATGAACTGCCTTACTACACATACATATGAATAAACACATGTAGGACTTGAACTGTGTAGATTTTCTTTTATGCTGGCATTTTGTCGCGATTGGTCCAGCAAAATCCACCCCTACCTTTTCGAATGGTCGACACGGGGTGATTCGGGAACTTGGTAAGTTTCCCATGACTTGATGAATAGGCTTGGCGACCAATTTGAAACATCGAACACATGTTCTAAGTTCCTTTTTAACTGCAGACCGGCCGTCAGGAATCCAGAACTGCTGCCGAATGAGGGACAGAACAAGTTCCGGACCTGCATGCAAATTGGATTCGTGGAAATGTCGAATGACGGCTTCAGTCACTGGATGTTTCTTAGGGAGCAGCATAGGATATTTTTTGTGGAAGGCTAAAGAGGGATGCTGACTTAGCAGACCTCCAACCCTCAGAATGTCCTTTTGATCAAGGAATGGTTGGAGAGAAAGAATTTTGCTTTTTTTGTTTACGGACTTATGGTTTCTTAAGGCCTGAATTTCTTCTGCAAATTCTGTCTTTTGTATGAGCTTTACAATCGTTTCAATAGAAGCCCGTAGTTCAATGGCTTTCAATGGCCCACGAGTCTTAGAAGTACGTGTATTGTTCACAAACCTAAAAATCCAAGCCACTACTCTTAATAACTTGGTGTACGACGAAAATTTGCTCAGGATGTCACTCTTAATCTCGATCTTAGGATTGTAAGGTTGTTCTTCCTCGGGGGAATGTGCCGAAGGATTTTGAAGGATGGTGGCAAAGGCAGAACAAGGAGAATCTCGGTTTTCGGTTAACCACGCAGGTCCCTGCCACCACATCTGATTTGATTTGAGCTGTTCCGGAAAAATACCACGGGTGGCCAAATCAGCCGGGTTCGCCACTCCGGGTGTGTGAAACCATTGCTCCTTTTTAGTTAGGTTGAGGATTTTCTGAACCCGATGTTGGACAAATGGGTTTCCATTAGTGGGCGGATTTTTGATCCAACTTAAGGTGATAGTGGAGTCTGTCCACAAAACTGTAGTGTCTATTTTCCCTCGCACAGCTGATTGCACTATGGTCACAAGTTCCGCTAACAGAAGTGCTGAGGATAGTTCGAGTCTTGGCAGCGTAACTGATTGCAGGGGTGCAACTCTTGTCTTTGCTGCTACAATAGAGACTTTAACATCTGGAGAGAATACTCGTAAGTAGCATACTGCGGCATATGCCTTGGGGGAAGCGTCGCAAAAACCGTGGAGCTCCACCAATGACGATTGATCTATGTATAAGCACCTAGATATCTGCATTTCTTGAAAATGCATAATTTGGGAATCGAATTTGCTCCAGGTGTCTAAAATGTCTGAAGGAAGCTTTTCGTCCCATTTCAGATTCAGTTTCCACACCTCTTGCATAAGAATTTTAAGGATAATGGTGGAAGGGGCGAGGAGACCCAATGGGTCAAATATCCGAGCAAGTGTGGATAATAATTGCCGTTTGGTTGCGACCCTGGTGTCCTTTGACACTCTCACTTGAAGGACATCTGTATTCAGATTCCACTCCAGCCCTAATATTCTTTGAGCAGAATCAGGTTGAAAGTTATGTGTTATGGGACTACACTTTTGAGACTCTGGGAGAAAATCAATGGCTTCATTTTTATTAGAACACCATTTACGGAGGTTAAATCCCCCTGCAAAAAATAGATTTCGTAAGTCTGAGATGAGAGTTTTAGCATCTTCGATACTGTCGGCACCCCCTAAGAAATCATCAACATAAAAGTGGGTTTTCGCGATGTTAGCGGCATGCGGGAAATTGTCCTTTTCATCATGGCATAATTGTTGGAGGGTGCGCAAGGCCAGAAAAGGGGCACATGACGTGCCATACGTCACCGTATTGAGCTTGAATTCTTTCAATGGGTCAGCCACATTATTTCTCCAAAATATACGTTGGAGGTGGGTATCTTCCTCGGTTACGAGAATTTGCCTATACATTTTCTCTAGATCGGCCGACAAGGCAATCTGGTACGACCGAAATTGTATTAGGTTGGAGAAGATACTTGTTTGCAATTTAGGGCCGGTAAATAGTATAGAATTTAAAGATTTGTTATTCGTTGATTTGGCTGACGCATTGAAGACGACTCTGACTTTGGTCGTACTACTGTTGTCATTTATTACCGCGTGATGTGGAAGATAAAAATTGGGTTCAAAACGTTTTTCCTCTTCAGTTAAAACTTGCATATGGGCCAGTTGCTTATATTCATCCATAAATTCTGAATATGATTCTTTCAATTGTTTATTTTTATTTAGCTTTTGTTCTAGTATTAGAAATAATTTAGATGCATGGTTTGCACTATTTCCTAATTCACAGTCTGGTTTGACTGGCAGTTTGACAATGTACCGCCCGTCTTCATTTCTTCTAACAGTCTCTCTATAGATTATTTCTGCCGGATCCTCAATGTCCGGTATAGGATGATGTTGAGGCACTGATTCCAGAGCCCAGAATCTTTCAAGTTGTTCATTTAAACTAAGATTGCATAGAGAATAGTTTTCTGGATTTTTGGAAGTTGTGTCAATAGGACCGCTTAAAATGTGGCCCAGTGTCGTGGGAATGGCAGCTGGTTCCCCACGTTCACCCTGAATGGCTGGACCCTGTATTATGCTTGCAAAGATATCTGCCCCTACTAGCAGGTCAACTGGGCGTTCTTTATGGAATTCAGGATCCGCCAGAATCAGATTTTCTGTGTGTGGCCAACTTCCCCTATCCAGCCTAAAATTAGGGAGAGGAGTAGTCACCCGATTAACTACCAAAGCCCTAACAGTACTAAAATCATTCGAAAAATGAGGAGAAATTTTAAATTCCGCGACATGCAAAGAAGTCTCTGCGGACATTCCATTGATTCCTATCAACTGATGTTTCGAGCCAATCAAGGCTAAATTCAACCGCTCGGCACACTGTTTCGAAATTAACGAATTCTGTGAAGCATTATCGATCAGCGCTCTACACCTAATTACCTGACCTTTCGGGGATTTTACTTTAATAAGGGCTGTCGATAATAAAACATCATTGTGAACAGGTGACTGACATTGCGAATTATTTGAAACTGATTCCTGATGAATCTCCCTCGAAATATTTGCATTATCCTCCGTATACTTATGTAATAAAGTGTGATGCTTCTTAGCGCAGTTTTTACAAAAAATGTTAATTCTACATTTGTCTAAAAGATGATTCGAACGTAAGCAGTTGGGGCATAGCTTGTTTTCCTTGACGTAATTCCACCTCTCATTAACATTCATACGATTAAAATTACAACATTTGAATAACTGATGATTTTGAGAACATAAAATGCATTTTACTTCCTTTACACTGATTGAATTGTTAACTATCATTTTTCTTTCTCCGAACGTCGGTTGATTTGGTTTTTTAACAAACGCATGTTTTGTTTCCGATTTTAAGTCTTGCATTGCCCTAGCTTCTCTTTCAATGAAAGATCGAAAAGTATTCAAATCCGGGATCGAATCACCTTCTAGGCTACGTTCCCAATTTTGTTTGACTGATGAATCACATTTAGCAAGCATAAAATTAATAAATATCAAATCACTCAAAGAATTTGATTCTAGACCCAACGTGTCTAAGTTGCGAATAGCTTCGTTACAAACGTCAATCAACTCTAAAAGGCCTTTAGGGCTATCTACTTTATTAACCCTATACAAAAAAACTTTGTTTATTTGCGAAACCGCGAGTAAGCGTTTATTTTCATAACGATTCTTCAGTATATTCCAGCAGTGTTCTAAATTTTCACCCTGTAAAGCGAATCCTCGAATTAGTTTCGCAGCATTCCCGCGAACCGAACTTTGCAAATATTGCAATTTTTCAACGTTAGAAAGACTTTCATTTTTCAGAATGGTAGAACTAAATAATTCCTTAAAACTAATCCAATTTTCCCCAAAGAACAAGGGAATTTCTATGATTGGCAGGCGGACCGCATTTGATTTCGATTCCGAATGCACCTTTTTTGACTCCGAATTGTCCACCTCCTCAACAATCTTTTCAGTTTTACTCTCTAAATCCACCGATAAATCTGTAAGGATATCCTGATAACTCATAAATATATCGAAATTATCTTCATTATCTTTCAACGATAAATTCTGGAATGAGTTTTCTAACTTCTGTTCTAACCCTTTCACTTTCGATTTTAAAACCGTAACTCGTGCGTGCTCGCAAGACTCACAATCCTCGATTTTCTTTTTTACATGATCAATTTCACGACAGACCTGTTCAAAATGAGTTAAATTCTTTGACAGTTTAGGGGACATACTTAAATTCTATAATAAACAACCGAAAATTCTAAAAATAGCGTGAATTTTGCATACAGCCTAATAATGTCAGAATGATCAACAGTAACAAAACAATAACAAACATAGCACTACTATATCAAATACTACATTAAATAGAATGAATATATGAGATTTTGAATACGTTTCTAAACAAAAGAATGCACAAAATGCACAAACAAATAAATGAATTAAAAGAATTGACTAATTAATTAATTACTAAAATGACTAATTAGACTCATTACACGATAGGTGCACTCCTGCCTCGACGGACCATACATGGGGAGAATTAAGCTTCCCCTTTGCGAATAAAGAATGGGTTTAAACGAATGACTATATACAATATGTAATTAAAGAATAGAAACGATTGGGTAACTTACCCATCTCCCTTGGCTGGACACGAGATTAATTAGACACATGAACACTAAGAAATAGGCCCATGATCCTGAACACCACATTTAATTAGAATCGAATTACACCTGATTTCAAGGTTTACATCAAATCAAGTAAAAACTTGACAAATGGGAATAAATGAATCAATACGAATGCGCATGAAGCTTATCCGTGGTCACACCCCGGAATACAACCGTCCTACTTTCTACGACGCAATTAACCGTTCGGGTTTTGATCACATGATCTCCGAACAACGAGAGATGGTCCTGGTAGACGACTCGGCGCCTGCGATTCCGCCGCTGACGGTTTTCGACCAGGGGGTCCAACGGAGTATTAACTCCTCCGTTCTTTTGCCTTTTTCTCTGAAATAAATTATCCTTTTTCTTTGATTTTCTTATCATTTACTTATATCAAAGAAGTATATATTACGTATGTAAAATTTCGTTTCATTTTGACGACTCCTTCTTGGTGCGCTAATTTTTTTGTCCATGAGTGTATATTTTTATAGCTATGTTGGTAATATTAAAAGTTTATAATTATTTAAAGTTATACACTTACTAATTCGAGCATAAAATCCCAGACTATTTTAGATCTTAAAGGTTTCGATGAGAATTTGCAAAATGATAAAATTTCCAGATAAGGGATAAAAATTCAAACTAGAATTAGAAAAGCAATCATTGCATAATCAAAAATCTTTTGTTGTTGAGCATCAAGAATTTTTTAGAAATGTAAGGTTCTAAAAAATAACTGAGTACTCAAGATACTTTGCATATTTACGTACTTTTGACGTAATTCAAAAGCCCTTTGCTTTTTATGAAATCTATCTTCACAGCTTTGATGCATTTTTATCCTCTATTAACAGAATATGAAAACTCATTACCAAATACATCATCTGTTTCAAGAAAAATTCTTTACTAGAGAGCAATAAAAAGAAACACTTTCATATTCATATGAAATTAGATTATTAAAAGGTATTCATCATGCATTCGATGTTAATATTAAGAGCTCGTTCAAAATTTGTATTACTTCTATACATAAGAAACTAATGATTCTTCGGAATCCATGTAAAGTTAAAATAATTAAGAATGGCTAATTACGACTTATTTTAGCTGTACAGCCAAGTAGCTAGCTCAAATTTAGCGGTAAGAAGGATAATGACAAATTCATTAATAATCAACAGTCTATCACTCGATCTGAATTTACAGCTTGGCTCGAGAAAAGAAATTTGGCACAAACGCACGACTTTCAAAGCATATCTGACGTGAAGCTAAAACCACTCAACAATTAACCTTAAAATTCAACTATCACACCCCATCCTCTAACTTTCACAAGTTAATTCCTACTGCAAGAACTAAAATTTACTATTCACTGCTTTACATTCCTAGCTGGATTGGTTGACTCAGCCGAACATCAGCATCTTCTAAGTTGGCACAATGATAAAGCGTGCTAAAGAGTTGGAGCTTAAAGGAAAATTATACATCTCCAGCGTACAGGTAGCTTGGACCTAGGTTTTCCCCTGGTTGTAGGCTCTTCAGCAGGCCATAACATACAAGTACGTTGGAGGGATAGGAATTTCAAATGCGGAATTTCTGTAAATTTGTACTGGTGATTGACATAGAGGAATCAACCAGTCCATTTGGGAATGAACCATCGTCGATCGCGAATCGTGATACAAAATTTACAGTGCAAGAAGATGACAAAATGCATAAAACGTGCCAAAGACGAGGAGCTAAAAGGAAAATTGCCCCAGCGTGCAGCATTACGACCAGCTTGGACCTCCAACCTTGGAATTCCTATACCCGAGAGTACTCATCAGTTATGCTTTGCTAAGGAGCTCATAACAATGTTCGAAAGCTAAGTCTAAGGCTACTTGTATGCTGGGGATGTATATCTTTTAGGTTTGTTTGATATTCTCTGCGTCCCTTCTTTTGGGTTGAGAAACCCACTTTTCGGCTTACCGCCTTTTCCATATAAATAATGCATCCTGCGCAAAAGCTATTCTGCCTACTTTGCATACGACGGTGCGGTTTCTTCCGTTCCAAAAGAGACTACAGTTTAAGGGTATTGAAGAATTAGCCGTCGACAACGGCAGAGAAGAAAGATAACTAAAAGATGTGATTCGCAAACAGAAATTGATAATGTAATAGCTTACATGCCTCCCATACGTTTATATCAGTTATTATCAAGAATTCCCATTTTGGGATTTTGGGGTATATTTTGTGATTACAGGGTAGATTGCTTTCATACATAAATAGCAGGTTTTAATGTTTCCTGTTTTTTTGTATCATGTTAAAAGTTAAAATATTTTTTAGCTAACATCCAGTCCTTAAAACACAGATGATGGCTTCGCAACATTTTTCGTCTTAAAGTTTATAATCTCTTAAAACGAAAAAAACAGAATAACTATTTGTCATACCTTCTCCTCTAGCAGATAGGTAAACAACTAAGCTCGATATATATGATACTTACTTTCTGAGATCTGTATATTGTGGTGTTTCAGATTATTTTGAGTACATGTTGAGAATTATTTTGAATAGAGACTGATGGATGTGTATAATTCAGAAGTAGAATGCTAGGTATGAAAATGAGGAGGTACAAAGTATTCATTTATTGATAGTGTCAAATCGTGTCCGACAACAAGCCAACACAATCTCACATGAGATCAAATAAATCAGACTCATAACTGAGATAAGCAGAGGCACGAATTAAAATTAAAATTAAGTTCCTTTATTAGAACTCACTATATACAAAATATTTACAGTTAGCCGTTAGGCTATTACTATTCATTAGCTTTACTAGTCATGCATGCTACTAGCCACCGGTCTAAAAAAAACCAATCTTATCAGCTTCCCAACGCTGACCAACATTTAGACCTCGCCTCTGCCGACTGACCGTCCGCTCCTCCAAGTCACCTCCAAGCAGATTTCACCCCCCCCCCTCCGTGGGGGGGGGGTTGGATTTCACTTCCGCCACCGGATGCCTTGTGGGGTCTTTGTCTTTGCATGGCCGGCCACTTTCCAGTCATCCCAGCCCTTAAAAAATTTTTTCATAAAGAGCATCGACTAGTTCTCTGCCGATCTTTGTCTTGTGGTATTTCCGGTCAGCATATTACCATCCCTTACATGAATTCACGCCATTACATCGTTTGGCGGCTGCTGATTGGTCAATGAGTTTACATCGGTATTTGTGTATTTGTTGCGCTGATTCTTATGAAAGCATGTCTATTTTTCAAGAATCAAAACTTCCATCACTATTTTTGAACGAAATAGAATCTATTTCAAATAATAGTATCGTAGTACGCAGTAACGTTCAAAATTACATATTTGTGCATCATAAAATTTATGCATTTGTACAATAAAGTCACTTTATTTTCAGTCTATTTTTGATAATTTTTAGATGAGTATTTATAATTTTTATTTTTTAAGAGTAAGGTTAAAAAACTAAAGTGTGCAAAACAGCAAAAAATATATAATTTGCATCTTGCAATTAAGATTTTAATTAAAAAAATAAACAATTTTTTTAATTAAAAATTCAATATTTAAATTTAAAAATAAATAAATAAAGCTTTCATTTTTTAAATTCAACATTTAAATTTAAAAAAAAAGAAAATATCTTTCCTTTTTATAATTCAACATTTAAATTTAAGAAAAAATTCAATTTTGAGTAATATTTACTCTATTTTATTCTACTCCTAAAATTTTACAGTGAAATTACTACGGAAATTGGTAATTTCTTAAAATTTTTCATGCACAAAAAAAATATATGAAGGCATTTATGGCGAAAATTTCTTTTACAAATAGTTTGTCACTTTAAATTACTTTTACATTAATAGGTGGTAACTTACTTAAAAAATTCACGTTCCTTGTAAAATATAGCGTAAAAAATATATATAAAAATGAAAGCAACTAAGAAATAGATTTTATCTCATTTAAAATACTCTTAGGATCAAATATTATGCAATTATCGAAATGAAAGGAACTAAGACATATATTTTAGCATTTATCTCATTTAAAATGCGCTTAGGATCAAATATTATGGCAATTACCGATGCAAAGTCAATTGACCAATCAGCAGCCGCCAAACGATGTAAAGGCGTGAATTCATGTAAGGAATGGTAATATGCTTCCGGTCAAGGTCCATCCGCCTCATGGCGAACTGAAATTAATGATGCACCCTAGTATAACAAAAAACTATTATATGGGTTTTTCTATGGGCAGTCCCCTTAAACTTTTGGAATGCTGGTTTCCACGTCTCAGCTGTATTCTTCTTGTACACAATTGTCCTGAGAACGTTGTGAGAAAAAAATGGGATGTTGCACGACATTACATGATACGTAGAGTTTCAGATACCTTGAATAAATCATGACTAGGTAACAAACGTAAGATTTGTGTGCTCCGATTTCCGAAAATTCTAACTTATATGCAAAATTATTTCACAAGCCAAGGAATATATATATTTTTTTGTCACAGATAAATTTTATTCTGCATAAAAGTGTCATGCAAGCAAAAATCACAGTAAATGAAATATTATTTCTAGTTTATAGACGAATTTAAATTATCAAATTACACAACAGGAATGGAATGTTTTTTTCTAGCGGAGGCACTTGTTGCGTAGACATTTGTCTATAATTCACCGCAGTTTGCTGGCCATTTTATTGTTGGGGCACCATATAAAATGGCCAACACCATATAAATTATCCAGCCAGCGTGGCGGACCAGCATTACCCCCTATGAAGGGACGACACAAACGGAGGTATTTTAGCAGCGCTACGCCGCGATTCGATCTCAGCACCGAAATCCAGCGCGCTGTACCACAGGGCCACCACAAGCCTGGAATGGAATGTAATATAGCAAAACATGAAAGGAAAATTATAAAAAATAAAATTTACTCTTAAAGGAAATATTTCAAGTATTGTGAAAGGCGTTTTTTAAGAAACATTTTTGAATTAAAAGGATTTATTTCTTGTAAATTTAAATATCTTGCAATACAAAAACATTTTATCATGGAACCCATTTTACATTTTTTCCGCATGATACGTTATCCCCGTTCATGATAATTTTTTGCATTGGTATGAATTTTATCTCTGTTGGAACTGACAGCGTCATGAGACCTTTTGATCTTGTACATCTGCCAACTGATTAGTCTCATAATCTCCCCAACCCCTCTCAATAAAAATATGGCTTTAAACTTTTAAAACTTTTTAAAACATTGAGCACAGACTTCAAGATCATATTAAGGGCTTTCACAAAATTGAACCTTCTACAACAGAAAATATGAAACTGGTTTGTTTATTAGTGGCATGTCTTCTTTACAGGGATCTTGTAATTTGAACGTCGATTTTCTTTTATCTGAGCGATTCCTGACTTATGGGTAGCTCTTACTAGTAATGTTTTCTTTGTGAGATCAATAACACATGACTTCGGCCTAGCTAACTTTTACTTACTTATTACAGTTGAACCCCGTTATAGCGAACCGGTATATAACGAACTCACGGATATAACGAACGAAAATTTCGGTCCAGCCGTTTTCCTATTATATTTAATGCTAATTTATCCTTTTATAGCGAACCTTCGAAATCTTACGAATCGGCTATAACGAACCATTTTTTTAGTCGACAGCT
This sequence comes from Dolomedes plantarius, assembly GCA_907164885.2. NCBI lineage: Eukaryota > Metazoa > Arthropoda > Arachnida > Araneae > Dolomedidae > Dolomedes > Dolomedes plantarius. The sequence goes on from OU015501.1 coordinate 69,663,600, forward strand.
GAATATTTTAAAACTTTTTAAACTTTTTAAGAATGTTGAAGATTACAACGAATGTTGGAGAAGCAAAGAATCTTGAAGAAGAAGATGATGAAGATTTACCTATCGCGATGTGGATAGAAAAGCATAAAATTTCATCATTCTCAGATTGTGACATTCAATTGTTAGAAATATGTGATGATGAAGTCATTACATGTGAAAATCCGACTGATGAAGATATTGTGGAAGAAATTAATATGAATCATTCTGAAATCGAAGATTTTGCATCTGATGCTGATGAAGAGGAGCACATAAATGACGAAATCCCCACCATCTCAGATGCTACAGAAGCGATGCGCATAATTAATAAGTGCTTGTTCACACAAACAGGGGAAGAAAGAGTGTTGGAGGCATTTGATGTATTGGACAAAGAACTTCACAAATTGTTTTTGAAATCGGCATCACGTCAGCAGAAGATTACCGATTATTTCCGTATCAAAATAGTGAGCAACAATTGAAGGTAAAATGAATTTATTTCCATTTGTCTTCATTTTTAGTTAATTTAATCAGTATTGTGTCAGTTTAATGTAATCGATTTTAGTCAATTTAATTCATTAATGATCATTTTTAACATATTTTATCATTTTTTAATACACCATTATTGAATACACATAGCAACTTAGGAGTTTTACATTTAGTGAACTCTAACATTTTTCTTAACGGTTCGGATATAGCGAACAAAACCTTTGGTCCCTTGAAGTTCTTTATAACGGGGTTCGACTGTATTATTTTAAGGATGATAGTGAGTCTTCTTCAACATGAATATACGTGATATGTTTCTTGTCGGTCCATTATCGTCCTTTTCAAAAGTCGGGTGTTATTAAGCACTGTCGGGAAGGATTGGTCATCGAACCCGATTTTCCTAGTTTTGAGGCCGACATTATACCATGTTGACGTTTTGTCATTATTTATCCCTGCGATGCGAAGCTCGCTGACTTTTAAATACCTTTTCAATCATAACCTTCTCTCCTTTTGAGGCTAATGGCACAGGATGTTGACCTATACAAATTTCCATACATTTTTTTATTTGACGGGGGCGAAATATTTTCAGCATATTTTTTTACACATATTTGACTAATAGCCTATTATATCTCTTTTCAAAGGCGAGGCATTACTAAGACTATTTTCCAGGACCGTATGCGATTGAACTTAGATTTCCCTAACCTCGAGTGAAACCATAAATCTGTTTCTTTATGACGCGTTCGAGTTGTCTGAGGCGTTGCAAAATATTTTTCAAGATTTGCTGTAGGAAAGAAAGATTCAGTGAAACAGGTTAGAAACTAGAAAAATTAGAGAAAATTTGACATCAAAATTTAGTATTATAAATACAGTTTCAGGTAATCACTTTTCAATCAAAATATTATTTTATACATGTGTGCCAAGTTCTTTCGTTATTTGAACTCAACATAACATCTTTCTTAGAGCATTACCGCTTTTAACCCTTTTCAAACAGATTATTTAAGAGAAGTAATCCGAACTTTTAACTAAAAAGGATGCTTTCTCTTGAGTGATTAAATTTACAGTTTTCATTTATTTGATCCTAGAGGTTACGCATTAAAATAATTTGTGATGCAACTTAAAACACATATTATTATTTAATACAGTTACAATTTGACATACGTCAAAAGTTCTTTAAAATAAATAATGGGGAAAACATTTGAGGTGAATATTCTATTTTCTCCTCATTTTTCCTTCTTCTCTATCGTAACCAACTGAAAATTATTCTGCCGGGAATACCTATGCATGTCTTTGACAGTTAAATGTATTTCATTTAAAACAACTTAAAATAAAATTTATCAAAGCATAAATGACATTTTCTCATGTATAACTGGGAAAGATTCATAATACTTGTTCCAAATTGTAGAATAAATTTCTTTCAGCGGTTAGTTTACAATTAAAAGGTATAAGATAACGATAGTTGTTGAACGCAATGTCTTTAAATATTGACAACCATGACATAAAGTAAAACAATATCTTACAGATTATTTCTCGAATAAAGATGTATTAAAAACCTTAAATCTGAAATGGAGGAGATATTTCATTTGTTATTTGTTTTCTAATATAGGTATTAGGGAAATAAAAACAGGCTACACGTATTTTACATTAATTGTAGATTCGAAGTGGATTTTTTAAGTGTTGTAAGGAAGTTATTAAAACTCCTGAAAATATCTAAAGATAATAAAAATTGATTTTAGAGATAAAAAATTGCATAAAATTAATTTTTACATGACATTTATATACGCAACATAAAAAGGTTGCATATGAAGAAGTAAAGAAAATTTTTTTATTCTTAGTTCAAACAATTTTTGCGGTTTAAGAATATCGGACACTGAAGTTTTTTGTTAAAACATACACTTACTTGAACCAATAATAATTAATATACGTATGTTTTTAGATACATTTAACTTAACTAATTATAAAATATTTAAGGGGACAGTGGACTTTCAAAATTGTGAAATTTGTCCAAAAATTCAATTTTGTTATTTTATTGAATTGTGAAACTACATACGAGTAGGAATGTGTTGCAAAAAGAACTTTTAATTTCTGTGATTACTTTCCTAGTTATAGGCATTTGTATTTGTAAACAAAGTTGTCTGAAGTAGAGTTTCATTTGAATTTTATTACTCATCATTGTACACGATACTGGTACAATTATGAAGCTAAAATATATTTATCTAAATCTATGGCTAATTGAAGTTCCATTGCATATACCGGGTGGTCACAAAGAAACTTTGCCGATATATGAACCTCTAGTGGCCGTTCCGTTCAACCTATCGAGATGAGATTTCAGATATAGTTATTCAGAGGTATGAGTTCGGGATTCTGAGAACGGCAACACAGTGACGCTCACGGTTACGGTTATAGGTATAGAAACACGAAATTTTCAAATGGCAAAGCCCACTTTTTCCCATCGCAAAATGCTCAGCGCATACGAAAACCCCAAAAAAGTGTTAGAACGGTACTTGTATCACAAAAAACGGACGCGTTATGCACGCACAAAAAACATCTCTGCGAATGGCCAACAAAGACACAATCGGGGCACACGGAGGAAATTTGCATATGACAGACGCTAGAAACCAATCACAGAACGCCGTTCGCCAGATATTCAGCTTAGAAAACCGATAAAAAGCTCCCTGATCGTGTTTTTGTTAGCCATTCGCAGAAAATTTTTTTTGAGTGTGCATTACGCGTCCGTTTTTTCTGATACACGTACCGTTCCAACGATTTTTAGTGTTTTCGCATACTCTGAGCATTTTACGACGGGAAAAAGTGGGCGTTGCCATTTGCAAATTTCGAGTTTCTATATCTATAACCGTAACCGTGAGCGTCACGGTGTTGCCGTTCTCAGAATCCCGAGCTCATACAACTGAATAACTACATCTGAAATATCATCTCGATAGGTTGAACGGAACAGCCGCTAAAGGTCCATATATCGTTTTTGTAGGCCGTTCACAGAGTTGTTTTTTGTGCGTGCATAACGCGTCCGTTTTTTGTGATACACGTACCGTTACAACGCTCTTTAGGGTTTTCGCATTCGCTGAGCATTTTGCGATGGGAAAAAAATGGGTGATGCCATTTGAAAATTTCGAGTTTCTGTACCTATAACCGTAACCGTGAGCGCCACTTGGTTGCCATTCACAGAACCCCGAGCTAATACCTCTGAATAACTATATCTGAAATCTCATCTTGATCGGTTGAACGGAACAGCCGCTAGAGGTCCACATATCGGCAAAGTTTCTTTATGACCACCCGGTATATATATATAAGGTAAGTGATATTTATTTGCTATGTAGTAATTTAATTTGGATATTATGTGGTTACTAATAGCAATAACTTTAAATGTGCTTTTCTCAAAATAAAAATTTTCAAGTTATACGAATATTCAAACTGCTCCATGTGCATTTCTAACTATCGTATTGCTTTGAAATTTAATTTTTATATACTTAACTGTATATAAAAAATAAATTTCTTATTGAAAAAAATTAGGCTTCGTAGCTCAGAATTTCTAAATTTTGTACTTGAAAAAATGATTTATAGGTATTTTGCGTAATAAAAAGGGTGTTTTCACTATTATTATTATTTTTTCTTTATATTTTTAATGAAAGTTTAAAATAAGCAATATGTTTCGTTGTTAGTTCTATAAGGTATCCTGTAAATAAAAATTTCCATATTATATGCAAAAGAAATGCACATGGGACATTTTTAATTAGGCCAATTGTTGATAAAATTATTAATTTATAATACATAAATTATTAATATTTCATCATTTAATTTTAACCACTTTTCCATATCTATGGTACTAATCACATATTCAAATTTCAAGCAAATCCATTTTAAACAAAAAAAAGTTACGTTTGAAAGTCCACTGTCCCCTTAATCCATAAAGATAAAAGTACATGTTTCAAGCATGTCGATGACAAATAAAATAGAAAGGAAGTAAAATACATAATACTGTAATACGCCTTTTATCACAAAAGAAATAGTAGTTTAATTACACAAATTGTAAAATAAGTCAAAACAAAGAAAAGAAAAAAAAAGATGCAAAATATTTTAAAGTGAGGAGGATAAATTTTGTGTTGCATTCAATATTAGGTTACTTGCAAAAGATAAATTTAAGACAATGCAAATAATAAGTTTTTAAACTGAAACTTAGGCTACAATAATTGTTTTGTTGAAAATGACATCAAGAAAAGGAAAAGTCCATAATAAGTTGCACAAAATCTCTTTCTGAAAAGTGGAGTTTCTGCGTTTTTGGTAATTACCTTGTCCAGGGTGCTAGAATTGTGATGGTAGGGCATATCAAAGCCTCTACTTGGAAAATTAAGGCAAGATAAATCAGTAATAATGATTATATTTGGAGAAACGCCGCATGGGTTGATACTTTGATTAGATTCATCATTTATTAGAGTTAAAAAAAGTGTACTCTACAGATAAATTATAGCTCGAAAGATCTTTGTTTTTAACAACACATTTTGGGCGAAACATTCCAAAACTAACTATAATGCGAGTTAAGTTGGAAATTAGTTTAACGTGTATGTTAAACTTTAATTAATCGTTACTTAGATATTGCGTAACTCAGACGTTTAATTTCGCAACCCACTTACTAAAAAAATTAGATTTTTAAGTTAAATAAAAAGGATAAATTTCAACTTGGAAAGCATTCCTTATATGTAATACCTTAGATTCAGCTAGAAAATACGTAACAAATATATTTTTCCCTACGCCAAAAACGTCCGGTCTTGCTTTAAAGCTGTTTTCTTCCAATGTGTATTTTGGAAAATTTCTTCAAGAGTAAAAAAAATCGGAAGAACTAAAAACGGATTATTTATTTATTTAACTTCCATTAACGAAGCATTGAATAAAAGTACTTTTAGGTAATTTTCATATTTTGTAATGTCACCGTCTACTGTACTTAAAAAGTATAATCTAAGAATTCTCTATTTTTATCTTAAAGTTTTATTTTGTTTCCAGGAATTTGTCTAAAATATAAAACAGCAGACGCGCAAACGTGTACCAACTTATCGAAAGCTTTCCATTCCATTAGATTATGCGAAATTATAAACTTGCAACGTGATTTTTTCAATACAAATTCTTTTTTTGTATGATATATTTGTAGAACTTTTTTCCCCTCTCTTTGTATTTTTAATAATTTGTTTTTTCATAAACAAACATGGAAGTTTCATTTGCTGTTAGTGTGGGAAAACAAAATTTTGTTTTCGTCAAATAAATTCCCTTATTTGCCATTCTGAATCTAAGTTTCAGTACCTATTACAAAGAGAATATTTCAGAGTGTGTGGAATGTTCAAAGATAACAGAGGCTATTAAGTATAACTACATGGTTACTGAAGATTTTTCATGCAATTCCTGAGCCAACATCAGCGCAATGCTGCATTTAGGCTGATAAATTCAGTCAATGATAAACTAATCAGCGGAATAGATTAAAATACCGGGCTAAAAGTATCCAAAAGTTATGGCTTATTTTTACGGGAATACCCATTAGAATTAAAAACAAATTATTTAAATAGAAAGAACATCTCACCAAGTTTTAATATCAATAGATTTTGACGTGTGCACCTTTTGTAGAACACCAAACATCTAATCGGTAATCCATTTCTCTCCAAGTGTTTCGTAATATATCAGGAGTTATTAGTGTAAACAAAATAACTTGTGCATAAACAAAAAATTGAAACTTTGGATAAGTTGAAGAAGCTTATCATTCAAGTAAGTCGTCTAATAACTTGGAGAGTCTGATGACTTGGAGTCTAATAACTTGGAGAGAACTGGAATATCGTGTAGACGTTTGTCGTGCTACAAAAAGGCGTACACATAGCAATCTATTGATATTAAAATTTGGTGAGATGTTCTTTCCATTTTAATAATTTTTTTAAAAATTCGAATGGGTAGTTCCGTAAAAATAAGCCATAGCATTTTGATACTTTTAGCCCGCACACCCTGTATTATCCTCCTCTTTTCTAAAGTCACAATTCGTTACCCGATTACTGTTCATTATTTTCTGTTGTTCCTTTTTATGTTTTCATTATATATATTATTAATATTATAACACAGGAAATTAAAACACTGCATACAAAAATTACATTGAAAGTTATGATGCATTTACATTTTCTTTTCTGTCCTAAAGCAATATTTTTTATTATTGGTGAAATAAAGCAACATAGAAATACAAAATGGAGAAAAGACGTGAGGGAAGAGTCAAGTACATCGAAAGAGAGATATTACTAAGTCGGGTGCTGTTAATCAACTAACTGCACAGAGAGCATATGAAGAGACAGTTGGACGACATAGACAGGAAACGGTAGAGAAGACACCAGCGTTCCCCAGATGATATGCTGTGGCTACTACCCGAGTAGAGAACAGAAGATAACATTTACAACGCTCTAGGATTTATACTTCGCCCAACTGTGCACTTCGCAAGAAAAAAGTAGAAATGGATGCTTCCCATATTAGTGTTTGAGTAGCCTTGGCGGTAGACATGTATGAAAGGTATTGGAAGGCCAGACAGAAACTCCATATGATTGACAACATTTGACAAAAATTGACTAGTACGTGGAGGTACTTCTAGGAAGAGAGCCGTTGTTGTATCGAATTTTGAAATGTCAGAACTTAATAATTTGTAGATATTCATGGATAACTGGAGATAATCTAGCGGGAACCACGGATAGCAAAAAACGGAAATTATGAATAGGTGAGAGGACAGATACCGAAAATCATGGCAAAGTAGCAAAAAAAGAACAGTCATTGCATTGCCTCCAAACATTAGATCAGTGGACGAAAAAATAAAGGTGACTGACAAGAACATCTGATGCGTGACTCAAATTGTATAAAAAAACTGAAAATCCCTAGCCATTAAAACTACAATTAAATGAAATGATGATAAAACGGCACTATAAAATACCGAGCAGTCCCTCTGTATATAAATAATCGACACTCTTACGTCGTAGAAAGTAAATCCCTCATTACAGCCAAGAATGTCTAGAAGTGTACAGAAATGCTGCGGAGAGTATCCCCACTGGAGCCTCAATGATTGGCAGCCATTTATTTGATTCGATGAGTTGTTATTTAAACTTGTCTACTGGAGATGTATACCTGGGACAGCGTCTTATAGAAGCCCATGACACTACCTATTGTCATCCGAAACGGTCATGTTTAAGACATATCTGGACATTATGCAGAATCATGTTCACATCGTATGCTTTTCTTATTGTTTGTTTCGGGTTCCAGGCTATTAACACGCCGGCCTATAATTTAAAATTTTGAGGTTGCTTGGACAAGATAATGAAGTCAAATTGCTACTCCTTATTACTTGGACTCTAATAATATAGAGATGTTTTAAATGCTTTTGAAGTGACATCTCGATAACTTTCTCCATCATCCTTGCTATTGTAAGCGATTTTGACCTATTTGTGAAACAAATTGCGTATAATACTTGCATACCACCGTGTTAGATAGAATTGTTGGGGCTCCACATTTACGCAAAGGCTAATCAAACTATTTATCCACACAGGTACTGTTTCCATATTTTGTTTATCACTTGTAAATTTCTGTTTTACTTTCGCCTCTTTATATATTGAGTGGCGAATTTATTATTGTAGAAAATTGTATCGAGGGGGCGCTGCGACGCCCGTATAGAGGGAGAAGTTTTAGCTTCTCAGTTCGCTCCTCGCCCTCGTAAAAAAGGGACATGTAACCCACCGTTGGAATCCCTATCTGGGGAAACATTTTTCTATTTATGTTTTACAATTGTTTACCGTTACAATAAACCAAAAAGCCCAAATCTTCGTAGTCGTCAATTTGTAGTAGTTCATCATAAATTCGATAGTGGTGCATCTGAGGCGGGAAATTCGTAGTCAACTATAGAAGTCGCCCTCCACTACTAAATAATCCAAAGAAAATTTGTTGTCGGTCCACCTTAAAAATTCGTTTTCGTTAAAGTGGACATTGTGACTTTGTGGAGAATCGGGACTATCGTAATTGGATTTTTTTGTGCTCATCGGTTCGTCTTCGAAGTGTGTTCGAGTCGTCGTTTTGGTTCCGAAGTTTTGGGTGAGAAATTTATAGTTTTGTTGAATTGGTTTATTGTGACATTTGTTTTGATTGTCGTTAGTTATTTTGTTGACTTTGTCATTCTGTTTTCGTTAGTTTGGTTTCGTTTAATTGTTAGAAATTGTTGTAGTAATTGTGTTAGAAATTGTTGTAGTTGAGGTTTGCTTTTGTATTATTTTGTTGTTTTGTGTTACGATTGTGAAAATGTCGAAATTGATAAAGCTCAAAACCAAACGGGATGTTCATAGAGAAAAATTAACAAAGATTACTGACAAAATTGATAATAATTTGTTAGATCCGAAATCCAACCGGATCCGAATCCTGATGTCTGTGAGTCTTTGTTCGAACAGTTAATTAGTAAAAGTAAAATTTTGAGTATGTTAAATGAAGATATAGATAAACTAATTAATGATGAGGATGAAATAAGGGATGAAGTTTTAATTTTAGATGAATATTGTGAAAAGGTAATTTCTGCAAAAATTAAATTGCAAAATAAAATTAAATCGTTAAACTTAAATTCTACCACTGAACATAGAAACACCGAAAATTCGTTATCATCGAAAACTCGTGTAGAAATTAGTGCCAAACTTCCCAAATTGTCTATTGCAAAATTCTATGGAGAGCCGTCCGAATTTCTTGAATTCTGGAATCAATTTGAAAATTCAATTCACAATAACTCAAATTTAAGTGAAGTTGATAAGTTTTGCTATTTAAAGTCCATGTTAGGCGGGAAGGCTCTCTGCAGCATAAAGGGGTTTTCAATTAATAAAGAAAATTAAGCGCAAGCAATCAAGTTGGTTTCTGAAACTTTTGGCCAAAGGGACATTTTAATAAACTCGCACATCTCAAATTTGCTTAATATTAAACCAGTAAAAAATTCTTCTAACGTTCAGGCTTTGCGTAATTTGTATTTCGATTGTCAAACACAGATTCGGTGTTTGCAAAGTCTGGGAATAGATTCAGAAACATACACTACTCTTTTGACAAACATAATCTTAAAAAATCTCCCACATGATACATACGATCCCGCTTAATGGAATAGCCAATTTGCCACTAAAAAATATTCTAATAAGTGGGATATTCCATTATCCGGGATCACACTGACACGCCCACAATTTTTCAAGTTACAGTTAAACCAAGAAAGCATTAAAAATTCCCTAAACCATAGGCATATTTAAACTATTATAATTAAGAAACATTTAATTAATTAAAAGTAAGAAACACTTTAAAGGAGTTAAAATTTAGAAATTTGAAGAAAAGTGAGCTACTTTTTATTGTAGAATATACATATTTCCCTTAATTTTTGGAAAATAATTACAATGTTACTTACTTATTTGTTGCTAAAGAAATCGGATATTTTAGACTGTTTACTGTTCTGTGAATGCAGCAAATCTGTTATTTGATTTTCTAGTTTATAAAATAAATGAAAGTCTGTATTTGGTTTCGTTTCCAAGAAACGTCTTATAATATCACAAGCGTTATTAACTTCAACTTGTGACGGAAACTTTTTAACGGTGCATTCTTCATCAAATTCATCTTCATCAACTTCGCTGTGATCAAGTTGAGGGTCTGAAGTTTCACCACATTCTACCAAGTCATTGTCGAAGTTTACAAAATTGGAAAAATTTTCTTCTGTCATTCCTTCTGGTGGTGAATCATTTGCATTTGTTATTGATTCATCATTTAATTCATCAGTTGTTACATCTGTTGAAAATTGGCATTTTACGAAAAAATTTTTTATTGCTTCAGGGAAAATATTATTCCATGATTTGTTCATCATATGGACAGCTGAAAGAATCGAAATGTTTCTAATAATTTTACTAGTTGAACTATTGATAGAAAATCCACTAGTATCATCTATGCAGGCTATGATCTTTTTAACGACTTCTTTTCTATAATTCCTCTTAAAAAGTGATATAATTCCCTAGTCCATTGGCTGTAAAATAGCTGTAGTATTCGGAGACAGAAAATGAAGTGCTACATTTTCTAGTCTTACGTCGACTTTATGGCTTGACAATCATCGATAAAAAGGATAGCTTTTCTTTTCATCTTATTCATATCATTGTCAAATGACACTAACCAGTTTTTGAAGAAATTAGCAGTCATCCAAGCCTTTGAATTTTGCTTCGTATTTAACTGGAAGAGATTTTACACCTCTAAAACATCGTGGGTTTTTGGATTTCCCGATTACAAAAAGAGTCATTTTATGACTGCCGTCAGCATTACTGCAGCATAAAACTGTCAGTCTGTCTTACGAGATTTTTCCTCCAACAACTTTTTCGCCTTTTAAGCACAAAGTCCCACCAGGAATTGCTTTATAATAAAGCTCTGTTTCGTCACAGTTATAGATACAAGAAGGACTGTAGTCTTGTAATAAAGCAGGTAATACTAGATTTTTCCAAGAACTGGCAGCGGCTTCATCAGCATCACTTGCTTCACCGTGAATTTTTTAAAAGAAATTTGGTCTCTTCCTTTCCATCTGCACAACCAACCATTTGCAGCTTTAAAATCAGTTATATTTAACTGCTGTGCTAAATCTTCAGCTGCAATAATAATTCACTAAGAGGAACATTACTAGCTCGTTTTTCAGCAAACCATTGAAGAACAGCATCTTCAACTTCAGATTCTTTCGCTTTCAGTACGTTTTCGTTTTGAATTAAAATTTTTGTTGCATTTCCAGTCGTTCAAGACTTTTTCTTTATTTTTAACAATTTCGAAACTTGATCTTGGGATATCTCAAACTTTTTTGAGAGTTCTAATTGCGCACACTTATTTACTTTTGTAAACTCAATAACTTTTACTTTTTATTTTAAACTAAGATCGTTTCGTCTCGAAGACATTGTAGTAAAGCACAAGAAAAATGACTGATTTCACGAAAGCGAATTGACACTGATTTCACAAAATCGAACTGTCGAACTGATCACCGTAGAAAATGTACAGTTAAATATTCAAGGCTAGAGACCCCCAAGTTAATGTTGCACTTCTCTGAAGAGATTCGTTACAGATGGTAATCTCCTGTCGCCTTAAAGATAAGGACCTGTTGATGTTTCACATTCCTTCACGTTCACACACCCACACACACTCTCGAGCTCTCATCTGGGGGTGAAGCTTATTGTTCATTCTCTGAATAGGGAAACGTAGGCTGAGCGGCCGAGCAATACGGGGAGAGGGTCAAAAGAAAACTACACTGAATTGCCCTTCAAATCCACGAAAACACAATTTCCTGCGATTGTACACTTTCTGCAATGTGTTACAATTGCTTTGAATGACATTCAGTTGCTGCACATTCATTATTGTACTTTACAGAAAAAAATCTGAAAAGAAGTGTGAGAAATACAAAAAGATCGATATCGTCATGGCTAAAAATTATTCCTTTAAGCGGGATAGTTCAAAACATCATATTCCATTAACCGGAAAATTTAACACAGAAGCAAATTACTACGGTTTGGTACATTGAAAATTTATTACATTAAGCGGGATATTCTTTTAACCGATATTCCATTAAGCGGGTTTTACTGTATAACGTTAGAATATGCTAAAGTTAATGAAGAAAAATGTCATAACCTGCAAGAGTTAATGAGCTTCTTGTATAGAGCAGTGACTGCGAGGGAGAAGGCTCAGCGAGTCCAAGGTCACTCCACTCCTGAATTCTCTCCATTGCAGCTCAAAGGGGCGGGGGCTAACTCTCAGCCGAATCGCACAAATAAGTCAACTTTGGAACTTAGCACCAATGTATCGACGAGCGCGAGTTCTAGCAGGTGTCTTTTTTGCAATGACTCATAACATGGGAGCTCAGAGAGTGATATTTTGACTCTCCAGGAAAGGAGAGATAAGCTAGTTCGTGAAAAACGTTGTCTGATGTGTTGTAAGATTAACTGTTTTGTAAAAAGATGCAAGGGGCCAACATGTAGCTTTTGTAAGGGTCGCCACGCCAAAGCCATTTGCTTTAAACTGGAAAATGACAAGAAGCCGAGAGAGAAGGTTGAGAATGACGTGTCATTGAATCATGTAATAAATGATTTGAGTGGGGTTTGGTTGCAGTGCGTCAAAGCAGAAATAGTGGGTCGGAAAAAAATCGGGATTAGCAATAGTTTTGTTTAATAACGGCGCACAACGTAGTTTTATTCGAAAAAATGTGTCGGAGAGATTAGGTTTAAAGGTTTTGGGTTCCGAAAATTTAAAAATTTATTCGTTTCGTACTAAGGCTTCTAGTACCGAAATTTATTGCATAGTAGAGATAGTTTTAAAAAATGTGTTGAACGGAGAGGGGTTTATTGTTGTAGCGCTAGAGGTCGAAGAAATATCAAACGCTATTGTGAAACTTCCCAGTAAGGAGGTGTCGGAAGAAATGAAGTCTAAGGGATTTGTGTTGACATGTTCAGATGAGTCATCAGACAAGTCTATTTCGCTATTGATAGGATCGGACTACTACTGGAATTTAACTAGAGGTGTCGAAAGGTTGAATTATTCGTTAGTGGAAATTGAAACTTGTTTAGGGTGGTCGCTTCATGGAAGATGTAGTAAGGCTGACGAACTTACATCTGTCAATCTGATCCTCAATCAAGAATAGTCAATTTCGGCAAAATTGAGAAGGTTTTGGGAGTTGGAGAGTTTAGGGGTGCAGGATTGTGACTCAGGTGTTGATATTAGGGATCAGGAGATGATTAGAGAGTTCAATGAGTCGATTCGTTTTGTTGATGGGCGCTATCGTGTGAAATTGCCGTGGATGTCGGGTGTGAAGGATGGTTTAGAGGATAATATAGGAGTTACCCGTAAACGGTTCGAAGGATTGACTCTCAAGTTTAAGATGGATAGCAGGTTTTTCGATGAGTACAAAGGTGTTGTTGATGCATATTTGAAAGAAGGTATCGTTGAAAAAACTGCTCTAAAAAAATCCGGAAGAAAGATCATTTTATTTGCCCCATCACGCTGTCATACGGAAAGACAAAACAACTAGTCGAGTACGCATAGTATTCGATGGATCTGCACATGACAAAGAGAAATTATCTCTCAATGACTGTTTGCACGCAGGTCCGAACTTGCACCCCAACATATTCCAATTGCTTTTGAAATTTCGCCAGAATACTGTTGCGTTCACAGCTGATGTAAAGTCGGCTTTTCAGCAAATTGAATTGGAAGAATCAGATCGTCAATTCACTCTTTCCTTCTAGGTTGATGACCCTAATGAACAACCATTTGTGCTCAACATCACGCGGATTCTCTTTGGGCTAACATCGAGTCCATACCTTCTTGCAGCCACTCTGAAGTACCATTTTGAGAAATATCAAGAACTATTGCCAGCTACATCGAATCTACTTTTGAATTGTGTCTACGTCGACGATTTAATAGGAGGGAGAGAAGAGGTTTCAGATGCTCTGAAAACCTCATTAGAAAGTGTAAAAATATTCAGCGATGCTGGAATGGTACTCAGAAAGTGGACAACTAATTCATCCGAACTTCGTGAATTGTGGAGAGCCAACAACATTGAAATCGAACAGCCGCACACTCTTGTTCGTTCTGGCTTATCGCCGAAGGTCTTAGGTTTGGCCTGGGATCCAGATAGTGATATGATCTACTTTTCCACCACAGAAATTGTGAAATTTATATCTCGTAAAATAGACACTAAACGTTTTATTCTACAAATTGTCGGTAGGCTCTTCGACCTGATTGGATTTCTCGGACCGTTCATTGTAAGGGTGAAGTGTCTACTTTAAGAAATGTGGACATTGGGTTTGGACTGGGACCAAGAATTGCCAGACAAACTGACACATATGTGGCACTTGTGGTGCAAGGATATAGAACAATTGACCGATGTCAAGATTCCACGATATTACCTTTCCGAGATTAATTGTGAATTTGTTTCATATGAACTTCATTGTTTTTCAGATGCATCGTTAGCAGCTTATGGAACTGTGCTGTACTTGAGAAGTGTTTCTGCTGACGGTAAGGTAATCACAAGTTTCATATGCTCAAAGAGCAGGGTAGCACCATTAAAAACTATAACCTTGCCGAGGCTGGAATTGATGGGAGCATTGTTATCTGCTAGGTTAGTTAAAGAAGTGAAAGAATGCTTGAAATTTGATGCTAAATGTTTTTATTGGAGTAATTCTCAGATAACACATTTTTGGATTAAGGGTAAATCTAGCAAATACAAACCCTTTGTAAAAAATAGGGTTGAAGAAAGTTAATCTTTAACTGAACCTGGCAGATGGCATTTTTGCCCTGGTAAACAGAACCCAGCTGATGTGCTATCTAGGGGTATGTCCACCACAGACTTAGCTGAAAGTTCATTGTGGTGGTATGGACCGCCGTGGTTGAGACAACCACTAGAATTTTGGCCCCTTTGGGAAAAATTTGATTCTGATTATTTTGAAACTAACTGTGATCTAGAATTGAGAAAAAACTGTGAAGTAATTGTGCAAAGTAATTGTGTTTCAGAGAAGGGTTTATTTTGAATTTGAACAATTTTTCTAATTTAATGAAAGTTTTGAGAATTACTGCATTTTTATGAGAGGTTCATGAAAAGTGTTAAAGATCCTTTGAAAAATATCCTAGGCAAGACTTTATTATCTTTTGAAGAAACGATGACTATCCTCACAGAAATCGAATGTGTTTTAAATAATCTGCCATTTACTCCGGCAGCCTCTTACTCCGGCTCAATTTTTGTTTCCTGGTCAAAATTATACTTATCCGGTGCATTTTGCTGATCTTTTCAACAATGAGTTATCCACAAAGGAAAATTTAAATCTCAGAAAATTGTACTAATCTAGACTTTTGAAGCATATTTGGCGTAAGTGGAAGGACAATTATCTGCTTCAATTAAGAAATGTCCATAATTTTATAGTTCCTTCTCCTAAAGATAATTTAAAGAAAGGTGATGTGGTCTTGTTGGAAGGGTCAGCGAAATCTAAATTACTTTGGCCTTTAGGCATCATCGATGAAGTATTCGTAGGTCGTGATAGACACGTAAGATCTTGTCTTGTTCGTACTTCAAGTGGTCAGTATAAACGTCCCATACAACTTATATATCCTCTTGAATTAAATGATTAATGTTTTTATATATACTTTAATACCTTTTCTTAGATTATGAAAATTTTAAATTTGTTTTGAAGAACTGTGTACATAAATTTAGGTCTCTTTTTGTCAGTAAGTTTAAAATAATATTTGTTCTCGTATTGATGTAAATTTGATAAATTGTATTGTATTTTGAGTGTTAGTGACATTTTATTAAGTAGTTTGTATACCCTACATATTGTGTAATTAGAGGTGAACATTTTGTTCACGGTGGGGTGTGTAGAAAGTCGTATCGAGAGTGCGCTGCGACGCCCGTAGAGTGGGAGAAGTTTTCGCTTCTCAGTTTGCTCCTCGCCCTCGTAAAAAAGGGTCATGTAACCCACCGTTGGAATCCCTATCTGGGGAAACATTTTTCTATTTATATTTTACAATTGTTAACGTTACAATAAACCAAAAACCCCAATCTTCGTAATCGTCAATTTTTAGTAGTTCGTCATAAATTCGATAATTATAATCCTGGAAGACGCCTAGTTCTATTTGCTAAAGGATGGATTGACTAGAATTTATCAGTAAAGAGTAAAAATTTAAGGGGATGTCTACTTTTGGAATTTTGTGCACTTCAGTGTACTTGTCAGCTATGGCATGCTGAAGAATTTGTTATGAAGGTGAAACATAGGTACGCTGGACTGCCACATGTTCTCATGCATAGAAATGTTGCGTTACAGGATACTTTTCTAATGAAACTGTTCCATTGATTCTATTATCTTCACAATTTTTTTACAAAGAATGAGAACTCATTTAGAAAATTTAGATGCTCGAGGGCTTTTCTTTGAAAGATTTTTAATAATTTTGCTATAAGAATCATGATGTTGATATATCTCGTACTACTACAGAGATTTAGCACTGATCTTTACATTTTAAACTTAGCGTAAGATTAACTGAATTAGTGGAGTTTCCTGTCCTCATAGCTTTGAAAATCGAATGCCAACAAACCAAGCAGCCATAACGCTTTCGATTCAGCAACTTAATGTAAGACACTCATTTTAAAACCAATTGTTTGCAGAAATGTAAAGAAGGAGATATCTAGATGTTGGGGGACTCGAAAGAAATAATGTTGTTGGATGAAATGAGTTTAACATTGCCTTTTTTTATTGATATAAGGAAATGCGTAGAAAAGGGTTACTAAAAAGATGGACCAAGGTGGTCTTGTTAATAGATCGCGAAACATTGCAGGTGGTGTTATGGTGAAGGATATAATTCCAACAAAGAGGCTAGAACCATACCTCTGAAAAATTGCTGCTTGGAAGACAATTTATCTTGCTAGTAACGATTCCAATTCCTGTATGATAATGTTGCTTTCTATAGTGCGAAAACTATTAATGAATGGTTCAAAAAGCTTTAAGAGGATACTCATATCGGTCTATTTCCTAATCTGTCTGCGTAATCTTGTGATTCAAACAAAGATTATCACATTTGAAACAACTCTGAGAAACGCCATTCGACAAGGAAGTCCCCCTCTACCGAATTTAGACCTTCTGAAGGACTATTTTCTAACTAATATTCGATTAAAAGGATTTTCAATATCATGTTGGATACACACAAAGGCACACGTTTGCTTCAATTCAGGCAGAAGAAATCTTTACACATAACTGAAAATTTTTCTCTAATTTTATAAAATGGAGAATGCGCTATAGGAAAGCAATTGAATGAAATTCAAAAGAAAAAAATTAGAAAATCCCTAATTACAGTTACAGAGATTCTCTCGAACTTTCACACAGAATTTCATCAACATGCTTAAATTCTTCTGAGAATCGCAAATCTGCATTAGCTCTATAATTTAGATAAGGCGTGAGTTTTATTTTGTATATATTACGGTAGTCTAGACTAATACAAAATAAATTGACAGTATCTTCTATTTTTTAAATATGGTTTATGTATATGAGTGCTACAGATAGACATTTTAGTCTCAGAACGTAGTATTTAAAGCCTCAGAGATTGGAAAACATCCAAATCAAATGAAGTGAGAACGTCGGGCACAATTTAGAAAAGATACGTAGTTGCAAAGCATGAAAATTTAAATATTTGGTGCTGGAATTCTGAATAACTGAAGAGCAAAGTAATGCATTATTAATCTGTAATACACATTAGTTTGAAAGTTTTGAATTGGAACGAAGTGTGTATGTTATGGAATTTTGAATCTAGAAAAACTTCAAAGTATTAGTTAAAATGATTAAATTTCTTGCATTTAGTTTTTCAGCATTTTGAAATAGTAAAAAATTATATGATTCGATGTAGTAAGTTAGCTAGCATGTGAAAGTTTATTTCAGATTTTGGGTAAATTCTTTTAACTGAGTTGAAAACTTAAATGGTAAATCTGGCCTTTTTATTCTTAAATAATCAAGTAATTTTCGAACCCAAATTCAAAGGTTTTGCTAATTGTTTAGGTATTTATGATTTACATACCAGTGCCCTTATTAAAGTAATACATACCCTTATTAAAGTATTACATACCCTTATTAAAGTAAAACAAAGGTAAAAAATAGATTGTTGATTATACAGCATAATTTGTTGGATAATTATATATCATCACGTAAATCTAAAAATAAATAATTGTGTGTAATATTTATATATATAACGACTGTGTCTATTTATCATTAGAAAAAATTCTTAAAGAGGCAAAAGAATGTATGTTCTTACCGATAGAAGATTTATCATTTAAATGGAAGGAAACAATTTTGATTAGTATATTGTTCAAAGGTTTTAAATCCTTTCACTGTAAGAAAAAAAAAAACTACTCTCCTGGTACAGGGTACTGCAGATGCATAAATTAAGATCTTTGAACGATAGAAGTTCTGAAATGGCCCTTTTAGAGCTATTTTTGTGCGCTTCAATAACAAATATAAAATAGATAACACTATAATTCTGGACGCCCCAATCTCAGAAAAATAATAGTCTAGCCATACAAAATAATGTTAAATAACTACAATTCACATAACTAGCACTTGATTGAAACAAGCATCTTATGGTTGTTGTTTCTAATGTACCCTGGCCAGAAGAAATCCAGACCAGGTCCATATAAGCTAGCGGGCTGAGGGAGAGGGGGGGGGGAAGCCCCGGTTTATAATGGCACAAGAGTCGCATCCGATTTAGCCAGGTGCCACCTCAATTTTTACCGAGCACTTCCATGGGGAGCCAGGGATCGTATCTTCTACCACTCTCTCTGACCTGATAGAAGGACTTTCCGGTCTACGTATTTAACGAGCCCATATCATGCCTAGTGAGCTGAGGCGGCTCTGGTTTATAATGGCACCACAAAGGTTGCATCCGATTTAGCCAGGTGCCACCTCAATTTGACCGAACACCCCCAGGGGCGACATCTGGAGAGACAGTACCCTCTCCCACCCTCTCTGACCTCATAGAGGGACTTTCCGGTCTACGTATTTAATGTGACCATATCTGGCCTAG
This sequence comes from Dolomedes plantarius, assembly GCA_907164885.2. NCBI lineage: Eukaryota > Metazoa > Arthropoda > Arachnida > Araneae > Dolomedidae > Dolomedes > Dolomedes plantarius. The sequence goes on from OU015501.1 coordinate 69,682,677, forward strand.
ACATGGATGTATTTAACCCACGAACGACACGGTGGGGGGGGGTCGGATCCGAACCAGGGGTGTGTTTTCCCCCTCCCGTGCTCTCCTCTCTCATTGCAAGAGATCGAGTTGACAAGGAGCCCTACTAGGCAGTGTTGAAACAGATGTTGGAGCGTTTTCAGTTATAAGTTTGCAGCAAATATGAGTGTCTTTGTTGTAAAACGTTTTTCATGATCACTAGTCATTTTTCTTTTTTAGATTTTTAATTTTTTCTTATTTAGATTTTGAAGGCCAAAAATGCCAGTATATATTATTTTTTACATTTTTGTGCTCGGAAATTTGGTTCAGTAACTTCTAAAACTAGGTACAAGACTAAATTGCATATTAGACCTAATATATACAACATTCTATGTAAATGCCAGACAGATTTTCTTTGTTTAGCAAAATTACAATTCTTTGGCCTTTTTTCCTACAAAAAGGTTTTTATTTCATGTAAAATATTATCAATAAATGTTATTATACAACAAAAAGGCTTATTCTGTACTTATTTCTACCAAAAACCTCATCAAAAAAGACATCGGGTCGAATCCGACCCGACCATACCATCTATTTCGCCTCAAACCCCTGTACCGTTAGAGAGTTAGTGGCCGTTGTCGGGATTCGATCCGAGCACCTTCAGCACCGAAATCCGACGCGCTACCACTAGTGTAAAATTCCTTTTGAAATACCTTCTATTTGAAAGGAATAGAAAATCCTTCTATAGAAAATTCCTTTAAAATGAAATATTTTTCGAATCTTTATCTCCATTTTCTGATTTTTGGTGAATTTTTAAAGATTAATTTTTAGAATTTAATTTATTAAATGCTGATCATGTTTCTTTTTCTGGTACTTTAAATAAATTTATCGTCACGTACATAACAACTAAATAGACAAAAAATATTCTTCTTTTCTTGCTAATGCAGTAGACGATTTGACATTATCCAAAAAAATATTAAAATACAGTAAATATATGTTCCTCAAACTGTACTATATTAACTGTACTATATTCTTTAGTATGTCCTATTAGATTTAATTTGAATATTTTCTTCTGTATTATTTTGTCTATAAAAATATCCGTTACGATTTTTTTTATAAATATATATATATATATATATATATATATATATATATATATATATATATATATATATATATTTGGCATTAATTGCATACATTGACCGTTGTATTTAATTTGAATGTACTCCGTAGCGAAGTAGGAGTTTTCAGCTAGTATACCACATTGGAACGACTAAAAATGAAATTTAACCTGGAATACTTAAAAATGCATAGGTTACATGTGTTAACCTTTATAGTCGTGATCCGACAAATCATTATCATGTAGAAGGAATTATAATTGTAGAGTCAACTCTTATTTCAAGAGGTTTATTAACATATTAAAATCTTGGTTAAATACGTTATTTACAAAGTTTCGTTCCGACGAACGTTAAAAATACTCGTGAGAGCTGCGCTCATTATTTCAAAGTCCGACGAGCTCCCCCGTCTCTCCGTAAGCGTGTTGACCCTTCAACAGTCCGAATCTATTCTCTCCCCTTCGTTACTCGCGCCTCTATTTATCCATTCTTTTCAGCGCCTTCTCGAACCATCCATGACGAATTTTCTTTCCTGCCGACTTTTCCAAGGTGCCGACAATCCATAGCGCGCCGTTAATGGATTTTTCAACTATTGTCGCACTTCTCCAAAGGTGTATATCGTTTAACACCTGTTTGCGTTTCTTTTGAGTTCATTGAAGACGCTATTACTCACGTTCATCAATTCCACTTAGGAATGGGAGACGAGAGTCTGACAACATGCTTTGAAGAAAAATATTACTACTCACTGCTTAACAGAGATCCTTTTAAGGTATTGTAATTAATTTTTTGGGACATTTTCTTTCATTATTTTGTATGTGTTCAAAGCACTTTTTTTTCAGCAATTAAATTTGAAAAAGGGAACTCAGAATTTGCGAAGGTATGAAAACAAACAGGAAAACTAATTCTATTTGAAATACCTTCGTATTGGTTTTAAAATAGTAAAAATCTTAGTTTTTTTTATTATTCTGTCACATATTGAGTTACTTTCATCTCGAGGGAAAAAGGAGAAGCTGAAAATTCGCTTTTTTGACATTGCAATTAAATATATGGAAACATGTAGAGAACAGAAACAAAAATAATCCAGTATTGCTTATTTCTGAATATTTTGTTATGTTAACAAAAATAAATATAATAAATTATCTACCACGAATGGAAAATATATAATTTATTTTTTTAGAATTTAAACTACTAGAAGTTCAACCATTTTATCAGTTAGAAATATTTCCTTATTTTGGAAGATAAAAATATTTAATATATATTCTGACTTTTTAACTACCCCTGTTTCTTTAAAGGAATAATTTACCCTATCCTGTGTTATTAAACAGTATAAATTTAACTGATATACGTCTACCGATGAAAATAAAACCGGATTAGAAAGTGTCAATTCGGATAGTTCAAACAGCTGCGTTTCATATTTTGAGATAAAATGAATAGCTTTTTGTGATATTGCCATTAAATATATGGAAACATGTAGAGAAAAGAAACAAAAATACTACTGAATTGCTTATTTCTTAACATTCTGTCCTGCTAACAAAAACTAAATTATCTATCGTAAGAGGAATTATTTTTTTCAGAATTTAAGACACTCGAAATTCAATTATTTTATCACCTGGAGATATTTCCTTATTCTGCTAGATAAAAATTTTAATATACAGCGTGTTTCAAAATGAATATAGAGATTACAAACGGCTATAAATATTTAATCGAATAGAATTTATCGATAAGAATTACACAGAATGTAAAAGGAAGTTCAAAATTTTGTTTACATACTTTATAAATGTTCTATGTGACTCCCCTTGGTCACACGGAGAACATCTAAGCGGTAATCCATTTTACGCCATACATTCTGAAGAATATGCGGAGTCACCAACGCAAGTGCATTAGAAACGGGCATTTTGAGTTCTGGAATTGTTTTCGGCAAAGGAAGCACATACACAAGGTCTTTCACATGACACCCTGCGATTTCTTTCTATGGGGTTATGTGAAAGACCTTGTGTATATGCTTCCTTTTCCGAAAACAATTCTAGAACACAAAATGCGCATTTCCAACCCTCTTGCGTTGGTGACTCCGCATATTCTTCAGAATGTATGGCGTGAAATGGACTACCGCTTAGATGTTCTCCGTGTGACCAAGGGGAATCACATAGAATCTTTATAAAGTATGTAAACAAAATTTAGAACTTCCCTCTACATTCTGTGTAATTCTTATCGATCAATTCTTTTCGATTAAATAATTATAGCCGTTTGTAATCGCTATATTCATTTTGAATCACCCTGTATATTCTTATTTTTTAATTACCTTTATACTTCTTTAAAGGAATATTTAACACCATCGTATGTTACTAAACAGTATAAATTTAATTGAGATACGTGTATCGATGAAAACAAAATTAGATTAGAAAGTGTCAATTTGGATAGTTCAATCAGCTGCGCTTCATATTTTGATATAAAATGAACAGCATTTTGCAAATTTTTTATAAACAAAAGCAAGGAAATATTTATTTCACTTGTATTGTATAATATTTATATCAAATTTTTATTCGTAAATAAGGAAGTGTTTGTAACTCGAAGTGACTCAAAATTCAAATATAGTGCTTTACAAATTTTTAAATAATTCGCAGTCGCATGTTTTCCGATTTTGCTATCCTACAGACTATGTAACAAGGCAAGTCTCTTGGGCTTATTGAACTGATTGTATCGGAGATATGAGAGGATTTTACGACAAGTATTTGAGAATGTAATTTGTTAAAAGCAATATAAAAACATGTAAAAACTAATATAATGTTCATTATTTTATATTTCAGCCTTTACGACCTTAAATTTTAAAGGTAATAGTTAGTAGAATAGTTAAAAGGGATATTAAGCAAAACGATTGAAGTTTTTTTTTAAACAGGGGAGTCATTTGTCTTCTATACATTCGCCGATAATTCGCGGGGCTTGCTGGTCATTTTATTACGGGGGCCCATATAGGCGGACTAGCGTTACCCCCTACGTATGGACGACACAAACAGAGTTATTATAGCGGCGCGACACCGGGATTCGATCAGAGTACTCTCAGCACCGAAAGCCAGTGCGCTGTACCACAGGGCCACCACAAGCCTTTAGTGTGAGACATAATATCTATCAATTGGAGACTTACTGCATATTGATATAGCATACAGGGGATATTTTGATTCTGTGATCGATGCAACTGAGAACAACTGCAGCCTAGACATTAATCATATAAAAGGTTTTTCATATACAAAGATAACATTTAGAGAGAGATTAATATAAAAACTATAGTAGTATGTTGAATACCTCAGGATGACACTTTCACATTAAATAGCTGTTGTGCAGAAAGTGCCAAATCTTAGAGATACTGGTCTGAATATACATGATCATTAGTTGAGTTTTAGAGGAATGACAAGAACTAGAGCTGTAGAAATTCATTGAAACGGGGAAGAAAGCTGTCAAAGGTTATACATTTCTGTTAAAAAGAACGCAGATTTGTATTTCAACGCGTAAATTTTTGAAGGAATTCATAAACATAAGTTATAGATGGGCAAATATTTTCACTTCTTTCGTGAACAGAAGCATAAAACAGAGCCACTGCGTATATCAACTGAATGAAACTAAAAAATGAAAATAAAATTGCTTTTGTCTAGAAAAGACCACCGATCAGTCAAATGCATCATATTTATAGTTCAGATACATTCCACAGACTTTACGATTAACAACCTGAATACAAAAACACGAGTTAAACTTTTAAAAACTGGGATGGATCAGATCTTTTATGGAATATTTGCTTTGAGGATACTTAACGTTTTTTTTAACCATTGGTATATTATATTTTGTCAAAAACTTGCTGAAATACATAATTAAAAATATTTGACTATGACTGATATATATATATATATATACACTGCTGGCCACCCAAATTGCAACACCAAGAAAGGCAAGAGATATCACAACAAAATTTATTTTGTAGATAACATGTTGACCAAGTATCAAAGGATTAAATTTATAGACTTCTGTGAAGTGTGGTTCCTGCCAAAATCAGTAGCCAGAGTAGCCGCCATTGTAGGAGATCACCGCTGCCACATGCCTCGGCATTGATTCAAAGAGACTTTGGATGAGTTCTTGGGGTACAGCAGACCAAGCAGCTTCCACACGTTGCCAAGGTTGATCTGCTGTGGCAGCTGGGGATGGAATCTGGGTAAATCGTAGAGCAACCATGGAACACATGTTTTCTATCGGCGAAAGATCCGGAGAGCGAGGCGGCCAGGGAAACAATTCAATCTGGCGATTGACGAAGAACCGTTGGACAATGGGTGCCACGTGTGGTCGCGCATTATCCTGTTGAAATATGGCTGTGGGCAAGCCCTGAAGGTAAGGAAGGACAACTGGCTCCAATACCTCGGATATGTAGCGCTGGCTGTTTAAAGTACCGGAAATGCGTACTAGAGGTGTGCGAGAGTGATATCCAATACCGCCCCATACCATAATACCCGGTGCAGGACCAGTGTGGCGGTGCATAACGCAGCTCTTCAGCATCCTGTCTTCACGGTGTCTCCAGACTCGAATGCGACCATCGTGGTGTTGCAGACAGAAGCGTGACTCGTCAGTAAAGACAATTTCCTTCCATTCTGCCGTCCACATCCTTCTGTCATCGCACCATTGGCGGCGGAGTCGTCTGTGGTTCTGCGTCAAGGGTAGACAAAGCAATGGACGTCTTGCGGACAGACCACTCTGCTGTAAACGGCGTCGAATGGTACACGCAGACACTGGATGATGCGTTACAGACTGCATGTGCTGTGCTATGGTTCGTGATGTGACTGAGCGGTCCGTCACTGCCATGCGCACAATTTGCCTGTCATCACGTGAAGTGGTGCGCTGAGGTGGATGCGATCGAACACGCCGGTCCGTCATACCCTCCTGCATCCAACGATCACATATCCGCATTACAGTTGTTTGGTTTCGTCCAACACGACTACCGATTTCCCTGAAAGATAATCCACAATCTCGGTAGGCCACTATCCTTCCTCTGTCGAACTCGGATACTTGATCAAAAGATGATCGCTGTTTTCGACGAGGCATAATTGATTGTTTTTTTGAAAAAACCACATGAAAAACACAATTGCCGAACTTGGAATCGTCGAAATCTCTAAGCCTTAAATAGCGCTTTGAAGTGGCGCCACAGGCGCGCGTGATGTGCGTCTGAGCTGAAATTCTAATCATTTGCATATCTCACCTCCGCTAATGCATGTTGTAAATTTCATGTTATTTGCATGTTTCCTTCAGGGTGTTGCATTTACAGTGGCCAACAGTGTGTATATATATATGTAATACACCCATTACATCACGTCCTTAAATTATTATCTGAAAGGGAAAACTAGCTCATATTTACATGGCTGGAGATAGACCCAGCCTGAAAGAATAGAAATTAAATTTGGAAGTAGTCGGGTCGAATCGTTTATTGGAGTAACAAAAGTTCATCCGTTCATTTCAGAAGACGGTTCAGAAGTAGTATCACCTTTAACAGTAAACGTGAGAGGCGAAAAAGAATATGTGACTATTATTTGTAGGGTCAGGAGATTTTGGGGCTCAAGATACGAACCCACTCCTGAATTCTAACATGTACACGTGTAGAAATGCAAAGGCATGCGATTTATGAGAAGTTCTGTGGCTAAGGGTTTTAAAGCGATAAATTAATATTACTGGGGATTGGATTTAGGAAAGAGAGTTTAAATGCTAGAATGGAGGGCATAATATTTAATTAATATACATATATATTGATACAATGTATTGCAACTTTTTACTATATTACTCAGGGCTTTGTTACTCGTCGGGTTGTATCATATCTGCAATACACGAAGTTTCTCTTGGAAACAACGTGCAATAAAAGATGAAGGTACCATTCACAACTTACTGTCTCCAGCTTCAAGTAAAGTACTAAGTGAAATGTAAAATGCGCTGGTTTATAAGATATTAATACGGAGTAATGACTCTGAGGTTGAAATTCCTTCCTCAAAGAACTGAGAAGTATAAATAAACCAGATAATACACGCCAATAGCAATCTTTTTGTAGTAAACTCATCATCCGTTAATAGTACATTCGAAAATGTATTATTTGCCCAAGAATTACGTTTTTCTCGTGGCCATGTTATGGGAAGAGTCCTAAATGCTGCATATAAATCATGTATAATTTTCTTTCATATTTCAGCCAGACAACGGGTTCCAAGGAGATGTGGGTGATGTCAGAGCATAAAATTTTTCTGGGCTTGTACTATGCAGTGAACCGCGTACACTTCCCCGAAATATTTAAATACCTGTACTCTAAAATCACACTACTGTTGTCGAACCTTAAAGATGAGACCAATTAATTTTTTGGTGCTATACTTAAATTCAATAGTAACTAATTCAGTTGAAAGCTATATTTGCCAACTAAGAAACATGTGAGCTATGTCATATAAAAGTAAATAAATAGTACGACTTTACTACAGTAAAAATGATTAATTTAAAGTATAAAAAAAATCTGTTACATCTAAAAAATCAAAACTTTGTGAAAGATTCTTCGGAATATTTTTAGAAGTGTAACTACAAATTTAATGTTTGAACATGGACTTCCGACTCAAATATAGATACGGCATGAAGAAAAAATAATGAAAATGCTTCAGAGATGTTAAAACGAAGGCTTACTTTAAAATACAATGACTATTAGGCTGTTATACATTGCTAATATCATTATTAATTTAACGGTTATTTTCACGGAGAAATCATTCAACATTTCCATATATTTTTCCCTTGCTCATCGTATTCTATAGTACATAAACTTGCAATAAACGCGGTGATTATTACTGTTAATTTCGAATTTATATTTGCAGTTAGGAAGGAACATGCTGTGCAACTAACAAATCCTCAATTAAATAAGAATTTTTAAATTTTACCTTTTTCATATAATCAGTTAATGCCAGTGTGACGAAACAATAGATAAATATTTCTCAAAGAAAAAAGAACCTCACAAAAACATTATTTGACCGTAACTTTGGACTTAAAATTGACCAAAGCTTAAACATGGAAAATAAAAAGTTATACTGATGAAAAGAAAATCATATTTTTAAAATTCAAACAAAATTTATATACGATAAAACAAATTCGATAACTTTTGTTTCTCTTCAAATTTTCGAATTCAAATTCTCAGACATAAAAGTTCACATCTAAAAGCATAGGGCAAAAATATAAACATTTGAGGTGAACAAAAAATGCACCGAAAAGTGTAAATCACATTTATTTATCAAAGATAACAAATAGTTTCAGTAGTAACTAAACGATGCCGCGCAACTTTTTATCTTCCCGAGTTGCAGACCAAGTATCAAATTTTATAGCATCGGAAGCAGTTAGAAGACTTCCTTATCAAGCGCGAAATCTCGTTTCGAAACTGTACTGAGGCCCTTACATAATATACTTTACGACCGTAAAGCTTTTCGTATTGATGCAGCTGAAAACATTACATCTCGCAGAAAACTTAAATTTAGCCCTCCTCTATGAAGTCAATAAAAATAAAGATATGCGAAGTTTTAAGTTTAGAAGGGCATTTTTACGTCACTCTAAAGATCCGATTTCTTTGGGAGGGAAATAGATAAAATATTGGAAAAAGGATAACGTTGATGCTGAACATAATGGGAGGTGTTCGCGTTGGATTGGGGTGGGGATTGAATCGCGGACCTGGAGGGGAAAGACATAAGATGCCACTTCGAGCTTGATCAGGCACAGAGCAGAAGGCCCATAAATGCCATTTAGTGGCTTTAGCTTATGACAGCATTATAATACAGACGTTTGAATTGCCTTTAGAATTTACATGACCTTGGGATCGAAAGTATTTCTTACACATAAACAAAAAATAAGTACCATAAAATCTTCAGCATAACACGCCCTCTTTTTTTACATTTTAGTCCGCAAAAATGAAGGTGGCATTATACTCGTGTACAAAAAAAGTAGTTTTAAACATGGCTCACTTCCTATTAATATTTTGGTATTTATTAAAAAGCGAATGGTTGTGTGAACATATACTTTAACATAACTACTAAAAAAAGCATGTTTTTAATAAATGAGCAAAACGCATATTATTACCGTAAGAAAAAAAATCATTCAATTTGATTTTCAGCTAGCTTTCAGACAGCTCTCTTCTTCACGAGGTGCAGTGAAACAGTCTATCCTGAGATATACACATAGAAAAACGTTGCAAGTCTCTAAGACTAAACTATTGTAAGAAGAGTGGAATAGACTACTGTGTTCAAAAAGCAAAAGCAAAAAACAAACAAACCAAAATAATTACAAACAACAAAATAAACAATAAAGTGTGAAATACAATGGCAAAACAAAAAATGAAACTGCATAAACTGAAAAGACGAGAAAACAACAATAAAACACTAAATATAATGGTAATAATCGTAAAAACGAATAAAAGTGTTGTTATTTTGTTGTTTTTGATGTCAAACACATGAAAACCTAGTCCATGGATCATTATTACTGTAAAATCGTGAGTATAATACGCACTTTTTTTCACATTTTAGTCCGAAAAAAATGAGGGTGCGTATTATACTCGTGTACAAAAAAAAGTAGTATTAAACATTGAATAAACGACAAACAAAAGATAGCTGTATTGTAGTGAAAGTGATTACGACTGATAATTTAACAGTATTGTTTGTTTTGAATTAAAAATTTAAGTTTTTTTTTCTACCGAGTTTGACGTTTTCGTTTCTTTTTATTACAAATTTTATTTATGTTAATAAATATTTGTGAAATTTTTAAATAAAATATTGAAAAATTATGAGTGCATATTATAGTCGAATTTTAATTTTTTCCGAAAATTTCGCGCAAAATCAATATGCGTATTATACCCATGTGCGTATTATAGTCAAGATTTTACGATACCTCGTTTGTTTTTTTCACCCATTTTAGCAGTGTAGAATAATTCAGTGACAAAAAATCTGAAGGGAATATTCTATATAAACTTATGATTTCTTTTATTATTTTTTAATTTCTTGGTCAAATAGTTTTTCATACTGTCAACAATTGGATAACCAAGGTACTTCGGGCTCCTTTCCTGAGAACCAAGCGGATCGTTACTATCTTGGTCATGTGTTCGAAGTTTTAGTCCTGATGATGGGATAGGGTGATGGGGTTTTAAATTTGGCATGATTTCATTGCATGTAACGTAAAAGTATTCATGGCCCCTCAAAGTTGGCTCCTCAAAAAAAAACCTCTTTTCAATATGGAGGGGGAATATGTGACCTATTTTGTGCGACATTGATCAAGCGCGTTTGCTATGGCCAATTAAAGCCGCTTAACATTTCATAATGATACTCTAAAAAATATAGACGTAAGGACCGAGCAATCGTCAGAGAGGCACTCACAGCCCCAGATTTATCATTATCATCGATCGTACGTGCAACTGGTGCTTCAGTGACCGCAAGGACCATTCATAGGCGGCTAAGAGAAAGGGGGCCCCTTACGCCGTGAGACTGACCTCTGTACACCGACAAGCCCGTTTGCAGTGGTGTCGGGCACATTCTACCTGGAATGTCACTGATTGGGGTAGAATTGTCTTCAGTTCCGCTTTGAATTGAGCCCCGATGACCAGCGAATACGTGTCTGGAGACGCCCCGGGCAGCGGTGGGAAAAAACCTGACTGTCTTCCGCCATACGGGCCGACAACGAGGAATTAACCGGATCTCTCCCCCAATTGAGTGCGTTTGGAGCATTATGGGTAGAGCCCTCCAACCAGGTCGGGATTTTGACGATCTAACACGCCAACTGGACAGAATTCTGCACGATATCTCGCAGGAAGACATGCCAAGCCGAATAAATGCCTTCCTTCTTGGTGAGTCTTTTTGAAGAGTGTATATATATATATGTGGGATACCTTTGGTGTGAAGGCGTATTTGCACTCATTAAAGCAGTAACCATTCGAGGTATCTAACAATAACGAATGCATATTTATTCAAAGGATGGTTAAAATAGTAGTTAAAAAAGCGTCTACAGGTCGTCTATAAGCGTCTCGCTCCTATACCGTCGGGAGCTCGTCTCACAGCTTGGCCATCATGACACTGACGCGACCTCGCGGCACCTTTCGTTGTTCGACGTAAAATAAATCCTAAAAAGAAAAGAAAAAAGAAAACAACAGTATTTTGCATTTAAATGGTTTACAGATCATTAGACCATGGTTTTTATGTGATCAGCGGGTGATCTGGTATTAATTGGCCCTTCATGACAGCCAATCCTTTCTAGGTCATAACGATCGCATTTGCAATCCGATAGAGTCCTTGTCATGGAATTCTTGTACAGGGCCCGTATATTTATCCCTCTTTCGAACTTTATCATCTCCATAAAACTTCTATTGCGTATGACTGTGATTTCAACTGGCTAGTTCTTGGTGCACTGGGCAAAGTTTTAGATTCTTTGTCTAAATATCCCTTTTTATTAGCTAACTTGAGAGCTTCAGCAATACGAAGATTAATATATGGTTCTTCCTCTAAAATAGATTCATTTTCTCTCACAGATATTTCAGCTAGCCTTTCATCAACGTCAACTTCATTCCAAGCTCCACGATTCTGATCTTCAAATTTCTGATTCTGTTTTTCTTCTCTTTCTAAATCCGTCATCTTATCTGCCTGTTCATCTCTGTTGCCAGACATACCACAAGTAGGAACCTCACCGAGTATTCTACAGAAGTCAGCAACAGAATTCAGTTCTATGTTGATTCCCTTAGAATTAACAGCAGCGTCATTTTCAGCAACATTAGTTTTATTAAGAATTTCAATAAACTTTTCTAGAATAGTGCTCATAATTTTCCTCTCTTTCAACTTTTTTGCTTGGTTTAAAGCACTGTACAGTTATTTTCCTACTTTTTCTTCACCAACAACAGTGGACAAATAAGGGTTCTCAACAACTTTCATTTCAAGAGCATCACTTGTAAACGTTGGTTCATCAACTCCTCCAATTCTTCTTCCTTTCCGTGATCGCAAATCTTTTCCATCATCCAACACTTCTGTAAGCAAATTGTCTGGTTTCAAAAGAAGAGTTTTTCGAATCTTCCTTTTCTTCTTTCGTTTTTTGAACTGCATCATATCCCCGGGAGTGTAGTATTCATTGGCCGCTTTCAGTTCAGGCATTTCAAGTGACATCTTATTTCGCTGCTTTAATTTCATCCTGATTGACTCTAATTGGTGTTCTCTTCTAGTAGTATTATAAGATAGTGTAATTTCAGAACCTATCTCAAAGAATTTCTTTCTCTCACCATCAATTTCTTCATCATACTTTGAAAGCATATTCTTTTTCTTAAATATTCCAAATTCATTTTCAGTTAATTTGGTTTTATCATCACTATTTTCATCTTCACCGTTAGTCGCGGATGGTAACATATCTGTTTCCACGGGACTATCATTTTCGTCTGAATTCAACATAGAAATCTCAATTTTCTGTGATTCACGGCTTTCTACTCTATTTCCCTCACACTCAGGTACAGCTGGTTGTCTAGGGTAAACTACTTTTTTAATGTTCGTTATAAATCTCATTCCGGGTTTGGGTTCCGGAGATATTTCATTATCATTTACTTTACTACGTGCAATACAATCATAATTAACACGAAAATTCTTACGCAAACCCGTTATATTTACACCTTCGTTACTCATGGAAAAATCAAATTGAGACATTACATCCATTCCAATAATCATTTTTTTACACAAATTACTACTTAAAACATAAATATCAGTATACACAGAATAATGATCAACTATTATATTAGCATTAAAATAACCTAAAGGAGCTATTTGATCTGAGCTGATTCCCATTAATTGTACTTTATTCTGGGTTAGTTTTGGTGATCCTAGATTAACATAAGCTTCTTGATTAACTATTGTAATGTCACTTCTGGTATCCCAAATAGCATCTACTTGTTTTCGTAAAACTTCGACACTTTTCAGAATCCTATTAGGAAGATGATGTGAAATCGTTACTTTATTTACCTTCTTTTGAGGACATAGATTTGCCTTGTGTCCGAACTCGTAACATAGAAAACACCGTAAACCATTGTCTTTAAATTTACAATCAGATGATTTATGCCCTTCTTCATTGCAATTGTAGCAGATAATTTTAGAGTTCGAATCACTTCTCTGGCGTGTGTTAGCAAAAGGTTGTGTGTACTTCTGATTTCTATTCAAATATGTTTTTCGTTTCTCGTTTAAAAACTTTGTGTCTCTAATTGTTTCTTGCCTCACTACATTTTCAAATCCAGCTTTAAAATCATTTTTTGGCTTCATTTCTCCTACTATTATCCTTAATTTTCTCATATACTTTTAGTTTGTCTCTAAATTCTTGTATGTCTCCGCATCCGTATAAAATGTGTTTGTTTACTTCCAAATCATTAATTTCATTTATAATATATTGTATAATTGCACTGTCTTCAATACTTCCACGCGACGCGATTTCCTTCATCCTAAAATAATAATCAATGGCTGGTTCATTCCCGCCCTGTCTTGTGCTTCCTAAAGCGGAATGTAAGTCGGCTGAATTCGTCTCCTCGGCAAATTCTTTAACAAGCGTCTGTCTAAATTTCGACTACGTTTTGACATTCTTTTCGCTGTCAAGAAACAATTTTGCTCTCCCACAGATCAATCTCTTAGCGAAAATAAATTTCTGCAAGTCAGATAGTTTGAACAAATCCGACATATCCTCAAACTCATCAACCCATTTACGAACGGTCATAGATGATGAACCGTCAAAAGATTTAACTATGGCTTCTACGTCGTTAAAATTTATCATGGGTGTATTAATTGCGCTAATGGCAGAAGCATTGCGTATTTCTACACTATTACCATTTTCTCTTTCCCTTAATTCGTCATTGTCATCATCATCATCATCATCATCATCAACAATAACATTATGTTGCAAAATATTTATATCATTCAAATTAATGACAATTCTCCTAACCAGTTCTGGTTTGCTACCCTTATTATCCAAGCTCAATATATTGCATATAGTAATTAAATCACTTGTGGAAAAATTGGAAGAAACATATTCAGTTTTCTTCTTAAAACTTGCATTATTTTCATTTTCATAATTTAGTCCACTAAAAGACCTTAATTTTTTGAGGTTCGTCCTATCACCCTCGTCTTCAAATATAATACGATAAACAAGTTTAATGTCTCTAAATTCAAATTTTTCGAAATCTGCGGACAGTCTTCCAGTTTTTCCATGTTTAATTATAAAGATACGCTCACCTTTAATTCCGGCGTCGCAGAAGAATAAGGGCCTTCCACACAGTAGTCTGTTGCGTTGCGTTAAGGAAAAGATGACGTTGAGACGAAAATAAACCAATCATAGGCGTTAAAAATTTCATTGCTAATCGTTTGGCCGCATATGATTGGTTTATTTTCGTCTCAACGTCATCTTTTCCTTAACGCAACGTAACGGACTCCTATGTGAACAGGCCCTAATCCACTTTCACGAGCGTCGCAATATCCCGTCACAACACAGCCTTTTTCACTTCAACTGTACCGTCCTAGCTCCAAAAAGCGAAGCTTAGCGTCTCACTCTCGCTGATGTATCCAGCTTAAATTCCTTCCTCAAATATCCCGGGCCAAGCGCCCAAAAATGTGGGATACCTTTCGTGTGAAAGCGTATTTGCACTAATTAAAGCAGTAACCATTCGAGGTATCTAACAGTAACGAATGTATATTTATTCAAAGGATGGTTAAAATAGTTAAAAAAGCGTCTACAGGTCGTCTATAAGCATCTCGCTCCTATACCGTCGGGAGCTCGTCTCACACACACACACACACACACATACACACACACACACACACATATATATATATATATATATATATATATATATATATATATATATATATATATATATATATATATATATATATATATACATACAGTATTTAATGGAATCTACTGCATGACACAATCAGGAAATAAAACAGAGAGTATAACTGAATGTGCAGAACTCGTTCACTTTCTTGATGACGAGGGAATTAAGATCCGTCAATTCCTGTCAAAAGTGAGAGAAAATGAACAGCTCAAAATCTGAAACTAATTGGCCAAAATTTACCATAATCTATATATATACGAGTATACGTGTATATATAACTCGAATATATATATATATGTATATAACACTTCCGTAACTGACTGACTGACTGAGCTATAACGCACAGGCCAAACCGCTGGACCTAAAGGGCTGAAATTTTGCATGGCGATTCTTCTTATAGTGTAGGGGTTCACTAAGAAAGATTTTTGAAAAATTCTTCTTAGATTTTTTAAAATTAAATTTTAAGTTTTTTTTGTAACTTTTTTAAAGTTTGCATTTAAAATAATAATCTGAGGATTTTAAAATTTGCATCACGAGAAAGATCATAAAAATTCCTTTAAAATGAAATATTTTTCAAATCTTTACCTCCATCTTCTGATTTTTGGTGGATTTTTAAAGATTAATTTTTAGAATTTAATTTATTAAATGCTAATCATGTGATTTCTTTTTCTGGTACTTAAAATTAATTTATCGTCACGTGCATAACAACGAAATAAATTGAATAAAAATATTAAAATACAGAAAAAGATAAAATTTAACCACTCGAATAATTGAGATGGAAGTTTTTTAAGAATTTAATTCAAATTAGTAACTACCACCCAGGAATTGATAGATCTCATTTATCCAGGCATTCCTCAAATATAGAATAAGCCTGTAGAATGGTTTTGCGAAAGGTCCATTTTGACTCCAATAAACGATCAAGCTGTGTGTCATTAATGACATGTTGCTAAAGTCCTTTGACGGGGAAGAAATGATCTACAAGTCGATAGACACTGTCTGTAATTCAGATGATGCCGTTATCTATCCGGTTGAGTTTTAAAATTCCGTTAAACCACCGGGTCTTCCATATCATAAGCTCTTTTGCGGAAGAGCACACCCGGAATGCTCCTTCGGAATTTAAAACCACCGAAATTGTGTAATGGCACTAGACTACAAGTTAAAGCCCTGCATAAAAACTTAATTGAAGCAAATATTTTTACCCGGTGTGCTCAAGGAGAAAAAGTGTTCGGGCCATGCATTCCTCTAATACCCAATGTCCTCCCCTGTGACTTTAATAGACTGCAATTTCCCCTCAAAGTATACTTCTCCATGACGATAAGTAAGTCTCAAGGCCAAACATTAAAATACGCTGGTGTAGATTTAAGAGAAAATTGTTTCTCCCACGGCCAGTTTTATGTAGCTTGCTCACGCGTAAGTTTGCGGACGAGCCTGGAAATATTAGTTCTGCCTAATAAAGAAACAGGAAATATTGTTTATAAGAAAATCCTCTAAAAAGCAATTTCATTATTTTTTCATTGTAATTATCCTAAAATGTATTCCGTAGCGAAGCACGGGTATTCCGCTAGTATTACATATAGCACAATAGTTTAGGTGACAGAGTTTGTTACTTTTTAGGATATAAGTAAGGCATTTTCAAACATGTGCATAATACACTATTATACATTTACGGATTAGGCGTCTTTTACGTTTTAAAAGAATTATCCAAATGTCATGTTTAAATTTCGCGAGCGGGTTTTTGCTCCTGGGAGTTGTTTTCAAGAACTTTATCTAACTTGCACAACCGGAGTCACCAGAAAATAGCATGAAACCTTGCTAAGTTCAAACAAACCCTACACACTTTGTAGAAACGCACTTCTGTCATACCAATTCCATTTTTTTTTGTAGTAACTCCGAGACCTGGCATTCAACACGGAATCTCCGGCTGATTTACTACTGAGGCCACCATAGCGATCCCAGTGATGTGATGCATTTTCCTCACATCTTTTCTCTTCACTTTTTGAAGGCAATGACAAGGTGGTGGTCTTACAAATGGAATTGTTTTCCAATTTATTTAGTACATTTTTCTATAACTTTGAGGAGTTTTCGTCCCGTTTGACCAACAGTATATTGTCGATCTTTCCATTGGTCGAGCGCTACTATGAGGACCCTCTGCCAGGACTTGGTTTGAACTTCGAACCTGTCTCTCCGCTTATTGAGCTATTCCGTCTATATGAAGAAGGCTACTTTTTGAATGGCTTCTCCCAACAAAGTCTATATTTGAATACTGAAATACATTTATATCTTTCAAAGATTGTTTTTAAGTGACATTTATAGACCCTTTTCGGCTCGTTAAAAAGTAGACTAGAATCAGAATTTTAATGATAATGATCAAATCAAGTTTTGAAAATTGTTAATTTTAGTTGCGACTTATTTTTGCTTTTGCTTATGTTGCTTAGTATAACCAGCTAGATAGGCACTACTTGGCTGAGGTAATCCAACTTTTATTCTCAAAATCTAACGGAATTTATTTTACAGCTATCTTCAAAGTTGAACGTATTTTATTCAAATTTAGCTACATTAATAAAATATATTTTATTACTGAAGGGAAGTGTAATAAAATTGATTACGTGATGCGGGATGATTTAAGGGAGGTTTCTTCTATACGAAAATACACAGTTTGTTTTCATATTTACTAATACTTCTGGAGTATAAAAGATTTTTAATTATTAAATTTCATCAATAAAAAATGTAATAGTAGTTAAAAGCATATCTTGATACATAAAAATCTGCCAATCTCTTGTATTTACAACTGAAAATTTCCAAGAAAAATGTATATATTATGTGTAAAAAGTTACTTACTGAAGGAATAGTTACGTTTCATTACATTTATATTTTTTAAAAATAACAATGGTGAGAAAATGCTAATAGAGAATGGTTTAACAAAATCTATAATTTCTCAATGTTTAAAATAACGTTTATGCTAATGTTGACTTATTTTCATCTACGAAACAGATAAATATTATAAATTATAAAGACAATAACAGAGAGTTCATTTTACAGAAACTTTTTCTAAGTCTTCAAAATGTTCTTTGCAGCTGTTGAAGCATGTAAATTTTTAATAAATATTTTGCTCAGTTAAAAATTCCCGTACTATAAGATCGTTTAAAATTAATTTGTAGCCTTCTGAATGTGACAAATCTTAATATTTTAATTAAAAATTTTAACTCTGAGAAGTTAGAATTCTTCTGTTTGCTAAAATGTTTAATACATTATGCTTATATCAAAGTTAATGAAGTATAATAATTATTTAGAAAACTACAAACAACTTTTATTATCAAAGCCACTGCACAAAAATGCTTTCAGCAATTAAAGTACCTACATTTTGTTTCCATTAAATTTTTAAAAACTACTTTATTGAGATAAATGGAAACTAATTAAAGATTATAAATAAGTTAACATTGTAAAATTTTGTTACGATGAGGTGAAATCTTGGACTACGAGAAAAGTATTAATAAAATTAATCAAAATGACTTTTATGCATATAATATGTTGATAAAAATTATGGACTAATAACGTGTGTGAGTAACAGAGTAAGTTGAATTTATGACCATTATATTCAACATGCAAGTCTTATTTTGTCAGCGTGTAAATAACCATAGAGTGAAAATAATCATCACCCCTTCCCCCCATAAAAAGAAGAAAAAATCTCGATTTTCGTATTTGTATGAGACTGAAGTTACTATTTATAAGAATTCCATTTCCTTTCCTTTTTATCACTTTTCTCTGTGAACGAGTTTCCGCTGAGAGTTTAATGGTGTTTGAGACACATTACGATTAAATTTAGTGTGAAAGAGGCTTACCGTTTAAATATAGAAAATGGGAGACTATAGTGATAAGAGGTTTAGTTTAATTGATTTTAGTAGAATCTGTACTTAAAATGGCAAAATACAAGTGGTCCTGAATTAGAACTATTTTAAGATTATGCAAAATTCTCATTTATTTTCTTTCTATTATTGTTCTGAGACAACTCTGTGAAGAAAAAAGAACTCTGTATTTGAACTCTCCCAGAGTGAAGGAAGATTGAAAAAAATCTATTTGAGCAACTACGTATTGACATAAATAAAAACCTTTTCATCTCAAATTGCTCAAATTTTGATATTTGACAAGTATGCTTTTCTCAAATACGATGGATGCTCAACTTACAACGGAATTTAGATTTTTATTAAGAAAAAAAAACAATCACATTACAAATTTAATTCAAATTTCTCGACATAATCTCCTTCTTTCAAGATGCACTTTAGCCATCCTTCGACTAGCAACCCGATTTCCTTTCAACCGTTCGGTGGGAACATCTGTCTCTCAGGCAGCTATGGTTTCTTTGATCAACGCTGGGTCCCCCACCCTTCGACCTTGGGTACTGTGAGTCTACACATACTTCAGTCAACACGTTGTCTTCATTGTGGAAGGGTGATTCGGGTCGCGCCCGCCATCTATGGTTCAGGTAAAAATTAGATTAATCAGAGCAAAAATTAAAAGTCCCAACCCAATCACTCGTTCGACTAACTAAATGCCTCTACAAAACGAACCGTAATAAAACCTGTGATAATTGGTTCTGTTCAATAGAAGCTGGTCAAGAATTGATGAGAAATTGTTTGATGATTGTGTCTACCACGAAAAGTAATAAACCACAAATACCCTCTGAATTTCTATTTAGGAATATCTGGGAAAGAGATATTCCATCTGTATTCCCAATAAGCGGGAAAAGAATCATGTTCCTACCGAAGGGATAATAGAAAGTTTTTGATAGTTATCGCAACCACAATTGAACAACTTCGAAAACAGCATTATTGGACTTAAATTTCTTGCCGCTTAGATTCGAGGGACCAAACAAATAAATATCACAAGGCGACAAATCTGGTTTATGTTTCCCCGAACTGTGCATACAGGCTCACAAAAATTTCTTAAAGAGGGTTTTACTCCTTCTCCAACTAAAAACTTTAGGAGTATTCATTGTGCAACAGAATTTGAAATGTCCATGGCTTACATTTAACAGTTTTATTAAAAAATAAATCTCTGGCGACCTGATTGTAACAATACGTCAAAAAAGATGACATTTTAATAAGAAAAAGGTTCGGTAGCACTGTAGCAAATACAATTCAAGAAAAATAAAAATACCGGTTATAAGTTGAACATCTTTTGTATACTGTAGCGTACTACCAGTATGGGATGATTTTTTCCCATGACCTCACAGATTTCACGAAACACAGCTGTGTGTTTATCGGGCTGTTTCCCTAACAAGTGGTGCGGGTAACTGTTTGGAAAACCGAAAATGATTTTATCTCCGTGATAAAGCTGTCTTTCTCTTAGCGATAACTTCATGCGAGTGACATTCAGCGGGCGATAAAGTTTCGGCACTAAGAAGAGCTGTCAGTCGATAATCTGCCGGCCCCCCACCCCGGCTGAAAATCCAAACATTCAAGAGAGACGCTGCATAGAATTCGAGCTGAGTAGACGTGTTTTTTTCTAGGCTCCTGTGTTTTTGGGCCGGGAATGGGTCCTGGAGCGTTCGTGTAAATCTACACGGGATTTAGTTGAATATGTTGTAAACTTAAATGTTAAATTTTTCTGTTTGTAAATAAATTTCCTCGTTAAGTTTTTGTTTTAAAAATTGGCTTCGCATTTTAATTAGGACTCTGTCTTTCTTTGTTATGGATCCCATAGTAGTAATTTTTAGCAACGCCTCAGAGAAAAGCCTTAAACTTTTACTGTGACGCCACAATACACACAAGTATCTTATGTTTCAGTGCTGAAAACTGCATACTGAGTTTTGAGAAAAACTTTTCAGAGAAAATGAAGTACTATTACTTTTATGCCAAATACGATATAAGTAATAGTACAAAATAAAGACTATTTTTTTTTGTATTTTTTGGTAAAATGGCCTCTTTTTATTTATTACTAACCTAAGCTATAATTAAAGCCCCGTGAATATCATTTGGCATAGCATAAATTACTCAAATTTGGATATAGGGTAACTCGAGGATAGATGGCCATAGAGGAGAGATGGCCAACCTTAATATTTCCAAAACTTGATCATATATGGCAGTTTAAACTTTTTTCGTAGGAAATATTCAACGAGTTCATTCATTGCGAGGTACAGCTGTGCTTTTCAATTATAAAAAGTAAGTGAAATTTTAATGTTTATTTAATTCAGTGGTTGAATATTTTTGTTGAGTTAGGTATATGAATGTTTTGCAATACGTACGTTACTTTTTTTATACTTTGAGGACTTTTAAGGCACGTATATAATCCAATCTTTGCTTCTAAGCCTAAAATAAAGACGTACAATGGCGGAGTGACGCTCTAAATTGGGTGTCCTTCAATTTCAGGATAGATGGTCACATAAAATCGAGGAGAGATGACCACCTTTAATCAATATTTCAAAATTATACGGAGTGAGGATTTTAACTGAATATAATTATATTTAAAATAATTATATAACTTTTATGTTTATAATTATATTAATGGATAAAATTGTTTCAATTTTAACTAATATAAATATTTCAATAATAATTGTAATATAATACGTGGAAATGTTTTTTTCCAGTTTTCAAGATGCCGAATAAATACATAAGAAAGCGTCATTCAAACCGAGGGACCTGGAGTAAAAATGATTTGTCTAAGGCAATGGAGGCTGTGCAAATGGGATCATATTCGATAAAAGGAGCGTCTGTAGCATTTCACATTCCACGCAAGAGTTTGGAGTGCCGATTGAAGACCAATAAATCCAATAAAGGCAGCATGGGTCCTGGTCCGATGTTTGGAAAAGAAAACGAAGAAAGATTAGTAAAACACATTAAACAGATGCAGAAATAAGGATTCCCATTTACTCGAGATGATGTGAGAATTCTCAATTTTTAATTTGCCAGAAAAACTGTATATAAAACACCGTTTTAATGATACAAGTGACAAAAAACAAAAACACGACACTTCCAGTAGCGAAGAAGATGAAATACATTTGAAATTATCAGATTCTACAGATTCCGAGGGAATAGAATTTGATGAGGATCACTGTGTTGGTTTTGAAGAAGAATACAATACCACAACCAAAAAGGATGACTGGATTAAATGCATAAGGGGCCTTAAGTGGTTCCATGAAACGTGTACAAACTATCAAGACCTTTGCCAAAAATGTGGTAAAATTTTACTAAAAGTGAAGGGTTGAATTTATACTTCAAATGTTGTTTATTCGAATTTTATTCACTCATTTTCCGTGATATAATTGCATCTTTACAAATTGCTATATGGTTTTCATGATTAACTGTATGAAATGTGTTGATTTTTGCTATTTTAACTTCACTTTTTCTTTCTTGTATTGGATGGCTATCTCTCCTCGGCTTGAAGGAGAGATAGCCATCCGCCATTTTAATTTCAAACTATGTTTTCCACATTTTGCTCTCAATGTTTATTTATTTTTTGCCCAAAATATGATGAGTATATGTATAAGAATTTTAAATATGCATAAATATTTCTTGTGTTTGCATTCTAAGAATTTTTATTTCAATCTTTAAAAACTATGACCTATCCTAGAGTTACCCTATTATTAAAATTAAAATAGGGAAGAAATGCTTAGTTTTATAGTATTCGGAAAGTACTTAACGAAATAATTTAACTCCATTCTAACATAAAAAATCACTGGACTGTGAGAGAATGCCCTGAGTCTGGAAATTTTGTCAATTTTTGAAATGGGTTACTAACTTTTGAGGTAAATGATCACAAAATTCATATACTGAAGTATTTAAAATTTTCGCATGATTAGTGTTAATTTCAGTATCATTTTATTGTTATTCTTTTGACAAGGAGTTATGAAAGTAATGGAAAATTAATTTTTTGTTGTTGTTGCTTTATTAACTCATGGTAATTTAAGAACAATTTGTTTTGAATTTTTATCCTATGATTTTTTGAACGTTTCAAATATTTAAACTGTGTGGTAAAAATACAAAATATTTTTATAAAGAAAAAATAAAAAAACAAAATTTTATATTAAGAAAAAGCAAACAAATCTAAAAAGTAAATTGGTATGGTGTAAGCACAAAATTATAAAATGTGTGATAACGAAAATTTAACTTTAAAAATACTCTAAGTTATATCCACTAAATAAACGTTATACATAAAAATAACTACAAACTCTTTTAACTGATTTTTAGATTAAATTTTTAATGTTATATTATTTTAAGAATCAGCATCATCTATTCATATATCTGTTAAAGAGATTAAAGTTATCGTTACATCTGTTTATTGTGACAGATGTAACAATAAAGTGCTTAATAACAATTATGGGAACAGCAATATGGTTTTACCTCTATTTTTTATGTTCTGTAAAGAAAGTTAACTTTATTGCAGCTTTCCGCGCACATGTGTGCACTAAGGTATAGCGCAATTTTCTTCAAGACAAAGAAAATCTGATATAAAACTGAGAAACAGCTCTCTATTTTTATAGTAGATGCTGCTTGTATTTATGTTGAACACTTGACCTCGTCTTGTTGCCCTTCTTCCAAACTCGATAAGGGCTCACAGGAAAGAGACAAAAGAAACTGACAGCATCTTATTTGAGTATTCAAGACTTAAAGACATTCTTGTGCAAAACTGTCCCCCGAGAAAAATTTGCAAAAACATGTTTGTTCAATTTGGTGCCCTTGTTTTTTCAAATCCCTCCTGACAAACCAATGAAGTTAAGTGCAAAAGAACATTACGATGGTAAACAAGAGAACAGTATATAAAACAAATAGAAAAAGTAGAAAAAAGAGAAATCTGAGCTTCCGTTAGAAAGTCTATTCCGCAGAAAAACGTACATATATCTCGGTATTCATGTTTACTCGAAAAAATCTAGAATACAAGATTTTACATACTATAACTTTTCAGTTTAGAAGATAAAAATAGTAACCTAGAAATACTAGGGAATGGTGCTTATACATTCTAGAATTCAGAAAGAAAGGTATTTCGAGAATAAGAATAACTACCCTTGGAGAGCTCAAGGGTCTTGTAAACAAATCCCTCGATCTAAAATATTTATAGTGATAATACGTAAAGTTTAACTTAAATAAACTTAACATGAGTTATTCTTCAGAGCTATGGTGAGTTTACGTTGAAACAAGTGACAGACGTTAATTAATCTGGGTATCACGAGGTATTATGTTTTTAATCATTTCATTTTAATATTTTTAACCACTTTTAATAACATTTATAAATACGCAGATAAGTGTATTTTACAGTTAATATTTAAAGGTATGAATTAATAGCTACAAAAAATAAAAGATAACGCATTGTTATCAAATTCTTTTAAAGCTCGTTTTTAGAGTTTGTAACTATACTCTGACATGAGAATGAATATTCTAATTGCGCTAATGAATTTCAGTTTGAGTGTTCACTGGTAAGAAAGAGGTAGGATTATGTTCAGTTCTTGTGAAGGATGCAAAGGAAGGGATTAGGACTTGATTCTGCAGATAAAGGACCCTTAGCAATTATTTTTCTTGATCTGATAGGATACTTTTTAGAGATAGAAATTTTTTTATCTCTTCGTTAGAGAGAGTTAGCCAATTTTAACTTAGAGAGTTGCAAATTATTTGGTTCAGCATTCGACCTCGATCGAATCTACGGATCTAAGCAAAGAAGTAATTGCTATATTTCGGCTAACAAACATTTTATCTATGGGATCTGTTGCATTCCCAGATATTTTATTGACTATATTACCCCTTCTAACGATAGAATATTGTCTGTAAAATTTCCTGCAATGGGAGCAAATTCCTTCAATGATCAAAAACCATAATTCGTTCCAAACGCAAGCAATTTCTCAGGTACATTTTACCCGATTTATGGTAGTTCTAAAAGGTTTAATGCATCATAATAGTGCATCTATATCTCGATAAGTTCATCTATATCGCTATTTACTGTATGCTAAGCAGCAGAAAATGTCACACGTGCATGACCAGCACCCTCTACCGTTTTCCTAACTTTTTAGCTCCAGATCTTTAGCTGCTCTAGAGCTTGAACTGCTCCAGATCTTGGGAAAATAGCTCTGATTCCTTCCTTATTTACTTCCTTCTTACTTATTTTTTCTTTATATTTGTGATTATATTATTTCTTTATATTCTGTATTTATGAACCTTTCTATAAGTGCTAAATCTATAGTTTCTCCTTTGGATTCCAGATCAAAAATCTAAAAAATCTGATCTTAAAATTTATTGTTCTGTTCTCTTTCTATGATCGCATCAGTATCAAATTACTATACATGCCTATACATGTCTTTCTTATATTTATATTTCTTCTCCAACCTGATCAGCCTACTTCAATCTTAAATTTTGGCAATGCTTGTTCCTCTCCAGAAGAACTTTCTTCAACGGATGTTTTTTGCTTTTTCCTAGGAGGATGACCATCCACAGGACCCATGATGCTTTCTTGTGATGAGTGAATGATATCCATATCTGCCTCTACCCCAACTAACAGATAATTCGGACTTTCTTCATCAAAATTGAAGACCATATCATATTTCTCCTTTTGTCTTAGATCATTCAAAATCTTTAGATTAAACTCATAATTCTTAACTTGAACTTCATATTGGTCTACTTCTTCTCACCATCTCTTTGAGATTCAGCATACTTGAATTCCATAAACTTGATCCTGACTTCGTAATACTGACCCACACCATTCGTCTCTAAAATTGAGAATGATAATTCTGCTTTTCCGTTACCAGAATGGTTACTCTGTAAATGGTCTTATAAAATGAAATTTATGTTCTTAGAGATATTACTCAGAATTTATAATAAATATTTTTTAATCATTGCTAACCATAAATAGAAGCTGTTTCCCTGCTTATTAGAAGATAATATATATATATATATATATATATATATATATATATATCTTATTAATAAAAGCAAGTGTCCGTGTGTGTGTTTATATATGTGAGGCCTGGAGACAAATCTATAAAACTTACAACTGTGAAATTTGGCACACGGGTAGTGAACAGTCTGAACATCTATACCTCGAAGCCCGAATTTTAAATTTTATTACCTTTAATTTTTAATTAATAAAAAACCAACAATTTTTGAAGGGTGAGTCCAAAAAATAGAACAGCGCTGCAGACGCCATATCTGAGATGTCAAAATCGATGCTTTTTTTTTCCCATGAAAGTACATAAATGTTATATATTTGGAAAGGTCTTTGAAAACTGATAATTTTTACTGCTTACAGTTATTCTGTTACTTAAAAAGTTTAACAGATATATTAATTCTAAAACTCCACCGCCGAGACGAAACAATCAAATTACCCAGTATGGTGCAGCAATCTGTCGGCAGCGACGGGAATGAACTTCAAATTAATGTTTCTAATCAGTAAAATTTCAATTGTATATGATTTCAACTTTCAACAATTATATTAACGAAGCAATAATTATTTTCATTCATGAAACATACTATTTAATAAGAAATATAAAATTGTAATATTAAGATGATTTTTTGAAATTTTTGATTTAAATGTATTACATATGCATTATTTTGTATACAAATTTGTGTGTGGCATTTGCTGAAAGCTCAAATTAATATTGAATTCATTATTGAATAAAATTTTAATAAAATTTATTTTTTTTATAAAAGAAGTGTTTTTTAAGGTGTTTTTTTATTGCATAAAATATTTTACATTTCTTATTAAATAGTATGTTTCATGAATGAAAATTACAACTTGATTTTTCTTATTTGATTTTTTTAATTTTCATGCTTTTACAACCTTACAGAAATGTTTTGATGTTAAAACATGGTTTAAATGTATTACATATGACGGTAATGCAGATTTTTTTTATTATATATTTATTTATTTTTTGTTGTTGTTGATGCTCATTCATCTCATCCATGAAGCTCTGTAGCTTCATGATCTCATGTGATCAAATGCATTTGGGTACAGCTTCTTCAGATTCACCCCCTTTTGGCGAATTTGTGTGTGGCGAGGTAACCATTCGATTTTGGCGAGATTTTAATTTATTGTGTTGATTTTTTAAATAATTTTTTGTATTGGCAACTCAATTCTTTTTTCTTTGCAGATTCAACTACCGTTGCTTGCTATTTGCAAGCAACTGTATGTGTGTTGCGTGTGAGTGAAACACTGGTGTGTGGTTTTCAAATGATTTTAGCTTTTACTGGAAATTAGCAGAACATTAGCTTCCAAAACAGTAATCGTTTGGAAAGTTTTGGCGAGATTTTGTTTTAATGTGTTGATTTTTTAAATAATTTTTTGTATTGGTAACTCAATTCTTTTTTCTTTTCAACTACCGTTGCCTGCTATTTCATTTGGTTCTATTTTTTATTTCATTTTCTGTAATTTTGCAGTTTTGAATTTAATCTCAGTTTCATTTCATGGTCTTTCATTTTATTGCTTTTATTTTGTGCCTAATGTTTTATGCCCTTAGCATTTTTCTTTGAAGATGCCACAGTCTCCCGCAAACAGGACAAAACGGATATCAACTTTATCGACGATGCTCATTTAATGCGTGTTTTCAAAAATTAAATATACCATGGTCTGTAAATGCCACGAAAATATTTCTATACTGGAGATGTAGACAGATTAAAGAATTTAAGTAAACTTTTGTGTAATTTATACATTTGTGTATGTTTAATTATTTAAATTAATAGATTTATATTTTTTAAACGTTTTATTCTTGCATTCTTTTAGGGGTTTATAGTGTTGCGTGTGAGTGGAAGACTGGTGTGTGGTTTTCAAATGATTTTAGCTTTTACTGGAAATTAGCAAAACATTAGCTTCCAAAACAGTAATCGTTTGGAAAGTTTTGAATTTAATTTAATAAATGCTGATCACGAGATTTCTTTTGTTTTTGTGATACTTTAAATTAATTTTGAATCACGTGCATAACAACGAAATTAATTGACAAAGAAAATATTAAAATACAGTAAAAGATAAAATTTAACCACTAGACTAATTGAGATGGAAATTTTTAAGAATTTAGTTCAAATTAGTATGTTTTATGGATATTAAATCAAATCTATATATAAAACTGTAATTTCCTCTCAAAATATGCTTCGCCATGACGACAAATAAGTCCCAAGGCCAAACTTTAAAATTAGCTGGCGTACATTTACGAGAAAATTGTTTCTCCCACGGTCAGTTTTGCGTAGCTTGCTCACGCGTACGTTCGCAGACGAGCCTGGTAATATTAGTTCCGCCCAATGAAGAAACAAAAAATATTGTTTATAAGAATATCCTCTAAAAAGCAATTTCAATACTTTTTCATTGTAATTATCCTAAAATGTACCCCGTAGCGAAGCACGGGTATTCAGCTAGTATATATATATATATATATATATATATATATATATATATATATATATATATATATATATATATATATATGTATATATATATGTATATGTATATATATATGTATATGTATATATATATATGTATATATATATATATATATATATGTATATGTATATATATATATGTATATATATATATATATATATATGTATATATATATATATATATATATATGTATATATATATATATATATATATATATATATATATATATATATATATATATGTATATATATATATATATGTATATATATATATATATATATATATATATATATATATATATATATATATATATATATATGTATATGTATATATATATGTATATGCATATATATATATGTATATATATATATATATATATATATATATATATATATATATATATATATATGTATATATATATATATATGTATATATATATATATATATATATATATGTATATATGTATATATATATATATATATATATATATATATATATATATATATATATATATATATGTATATATATATATATATATATATGTATACATATATATATATATATATATGTATATGTATATATATATGTATATGTATATATATATATATATATATATATATATATATATATATATATATATATATATATATATATATATATATATATATATATATATATATATATATATATTATTTCCAATGGTAAGGCAAAATACCAATACATATAAAAAGATAAAATAACAGTACAAAGATATAAACATGTACATGAGATAGCGAAACTGAAAACAGGGTATAAGACCGAAGTCATTGCCTTAAAAGTTCTCTTGCTTCCCAATACCTCGAGAACACAGTGTGTCCGCGTAGGGCCCCACATCGAAGCAAGTGGTCCCTGCCCAACTCTTCTCCAGTATCACAAAGTGGACAAAAATGCGTAGTGGAAAGGCCTATACGATGTAGGTGAGCAGAGAGACAATCATGGCCCGTAGATAAACGGAAGGCCGCAACTGCATCACGTCTGGGTTTGTCTTGAATTGAAGAAAGGCTTACCCTCCCCCAACTTTTTAGGGTCGTGCGAGTCCGAATATCCCGCAATGAGTTAGTTTTACATAGATTTTTCAGGAACAGTTTTATTTTCCGAAAGAAAGTTGATGTATTTGGATGTTGTAGTATATTCGCACCCATTTTTGCAAGGGAATCTGCTTGTTCATTACCCCAGACGCCACAATGAGCAGGCACCCATGGGAGAACGATACGTTTTCCCTTCAAATTCAAACCTCCTCGTGGTGCACCCTGGGCAACGCTCTGCGGCTAAACGATCTACAGCCTACGGCATACTTCCTTGCTATGATATATATATATATATCGGGTGCGTCATAAATTCGTGCAAAGTTCAAAAATTCGTAATAAAAGAAGTTATGCTCGGAAAATTTTTCTGTTTTCGCCAATAGGATCAGGAAAGGAGCCGAAAGAGGGCGCCCACGTCATACTGAGAAGTTTTATTCAAATCAGGCTATCAATAAATTACCTGGTTCGAAATGGACCCGTCATTCGAAGCCGGCACCATGCTTTCTTTACCAGATCGAGCGTTGGTGGATAAACTTTTTTACACGAATGGTGAATCCACAACTCTTGCATTGCGAAAGTTTCGTACGGCGATAGGACTATGGCCCTCACGATCACCAGACATGATCCCGGCAGATTTTTGGTTGTGGGGATACTTAAAGTCTGTACCGGGACTCCCCAACCACTTTGGTGGATCTGAAAAATACCATTCGACAGACAGTAGCTGCCATCGATGTCGACGTGCTACATTCCCTTGTAATGGCGTAGTGACGCTCCTCACTTGCCTATTACCTTGCGCTGCTGGTAAAGTTGAGCATCTATTACTTTAAAATAAATGCACAGTCTCATGTTATTGTGATCTGTTTGATTTTCTGTTTGTGTTTGCCTAATTTTGATAAAACGTCTCAGTATGACGTGTGAGCGCCCTCTTTCGGTTACTTTTGGAAACATTTCTTTTTTACATGGAAAAAAAATCCAATGTCCCTCTGATCCTCTTGACGAAAACAGAAAAATTTTCCGAGCATTCATTATTGTATTATGAATTTTGAAGTTTGCGCGAATTTATTAAGCAGCCGGTATATATATATATATATATATATATATATATATATATATATATATATATATATATATATATATATATATATATATGTATATATATATATATATATATATATATATGTATGTATATATATATATATACATATATATATATATATATATATATATATATATATATATATATATATGTATATATATATATATATATACATATATATATATATATATATATATATATATATATATATATATATATATATATATATATATATATATATATATATATATACATAAATATATATATATATATATATACAGGTGGTTATCAAAATAATGGAAACACTAAGAAACATCATGAAAACCTTTATTAATACGGCGCAGGACCACTTTTGTAATGTAATACCACCTGATTCACCTTGGAATCGGAATATACAAGTCATGAATAGTGGTAAAGAATATATTATACCATTCTTCAGTGAAAAATAATGAAAGTTACTGTAGAGATGCTGTGGTGGATATCGATGCCTGGCTCTATCCGCTTATACATACATATGATATACACTCAAGAGCCAAAACATTATGACCACCTGTCAATAACGAGTTGGCCCACCTTTGGCGCGCAACACAGCTTCAACCCGCCTTGGCATGGATGCCACAAGTCCTTAGTAGATGGCCGGAGACAGATTGTACCAGATGTTTAAGCAACGGTCACGCAAATCCGAGATATTGCGAATTGGTGGTCTTTGAACTCTGAGCTTCCGTCCCATGACATCCCAAATGTGTTCTATCGGATTGAGATCCGGTTAGTTAGGCGGCCAGGACATTAACTGGATTTCAGCATCATGTTCCTGGAACCACTCCAACACAATTTTAGCCTTGTGACACGGGGCGTTGTCCTGTTGGAACATTCCATTTCCAGCTGGAAAAACAGAGGACATGTAAGGGTGCAACTGGCCTGCAATGATGTTCAGCTATCCTGTAGCATTCATGGTCTGCTCTACCACAACCACGGGTCCCAGAGATGCCCAAGAGAACGTCCCCCAAAGCATAATACCACCACCACCGGCCTGTGTATTACCTACTGTACATTGAGGGAGCAACAGTTCGCCTGGAAGACGGCGTATCCTGACACGGCCGTCGGCGTGATGAATGACAAACCGTGATTCATCTGACCAGGCAACTCTCTCCCACTGATCCATGGACCAGTCGAGATGTTCTCGGGCCCATCGCAGGCGCAGTTGGCGATGACGCTTGGTCAGGAAAGGCACACGAGTGGGACGTTTGCTGCGTAGCCCCATATCCAACAGTGTCCACTGAAAAGTGTGCTGCGATACTATTCTACTTGGTCCTGCATTGTATTGGGCTGTCAGCTGAGCCACTGTCTGGCTCCGGTTTTGCTTCACCATACGAGACAGTCTCCGATGACCTTTTTCTTTGATAGCGTGTGGACGTCCAACACCATGTCGTCAACTGCTGGTTTCACCGTCATTCATCCACTTTGCATAAGTACTAACAACTGTAGGTCGCGAACAACCCACGAGTCGTGCAGTTTCGGAAATACTTGTTCCGAGCCTTCGAGCTATTACAATCTGCCCTCTATCAAAGTCGCTTAGATCCGCAGCCTTTCCCATCACACACAGAAGTAAGTGAAGGAATGATTCTTCAGACTGTCCAGCAGCAGTTAAATACCACTTCCACCTGATTACGTGCTTTCCACGTCACCCAGGCGAATTCATTGTACAATGTAGGGGTGGTCATAATGTTTGGCTCTTGAGTGTATAGTCGGGGGATTGCACAGGGCAAGATAAGATATTTGACTTCTTTTTCATGCCCTTCAAACCAGTAATTGATGGATTTAGCTGTATGTATAGGGGGATTATCATCCTGGAGAGCGCCATCTCCTGCAAGAAACAATGTTTGCTCCATTGGTTGGACTAGTGAGTTAAAATTTTGACATATTCCTTTCCATTCAATCTCCCTTTTAGGGTTACAATAGGGCCTGAAGAAAACTATGAGATGCCAACCCGAACCCTGATTGATATACCTCCATGATTGACAGTTAAGATGAGACAGACAGAATTTTATGTTTGTGTAGTTGTTCTCCAGACATACGCACATCCTATTGCGAGGATGGATGTGAACAATGATTCGGACCAAATAACTTTTTTCGACATATTACTCGTCCAGGATTTGCACTCGTGGCACCATTGTGGACGATATTTTGTATTGTCATCTATTACAAGTGGCTTGGGAATAGCTACTCTTCCGTAAATGCTTTGTTTGTGAAGTTCCCTTATACCTTGTGGGAAATTGTTGTGCTAGATGGCGCTGCCACTCTATAGTTTTGTAACCCCACTCGGACATTCAGATGCGACGCAAATTCGAAGCGAAACGCGGGAGCAAGGATTAGCACCGCATTGTACTCAATGCATGAGTGTAAATATTATGTATAATAAAGCAGATTATGTGCGAACCCGAGATCAGAAGTTATTGTGTAATTAAGGTGAAGTATTGACAAGAATAAAGAACCAAGTAAATACTGAACCACCAGCATCCCCTATATACCTCTAATGGTTGATACTGGAACATGCAGATGCAGATTGAGCTCTTCGGTCATTTTGGTTGCAGTTGTTTTCTTTCTTCATGTCACAATCCGCTTCAATACCTAGTCCGTTTCTTTCACTCATCTCTCCCTTTCGTCCATTATTCTGTTTTGAAAAGGATGTTTTTCCGTGCACTCTGTATGCTATCATGACTTTCGATACCATAGCTCCAAAAACACCCATTATCTTGGGGATTGCAGTAAGAGATTCTTCAATTTAAACACGCTCAAACAATTTCTCCTTTTTGCAAGGTCTGCAAGATTTGACATTTTAAGCTGTTCCAAACAGTATCCAGTTTATCCAGTCCCAACGATCATATTGCTTTGTTATGTTTCCGCATCTATCGTTTTCCCGCATTTATCGTTCATTTCAATCGGTCCCTTGAAAAACGATAGATCGAGATTCCACTGTATATATATATATATATATATATATATATATATATATATATATATATATATATATATATATATATAATATATATAATTTTATATTTTCAACCGCTTCTCTTTTCTAGTTTCAAGAAATCTTCTTGGTTAAAAGAATATTTTTTGTGTTACCTTCAATAATTTAAGAAGATAAACCTTTTTCGTAAATATTGGAAAATCTATTAATTTTTCTTGATATTATATATATGTATTCCTTCTTGAATGGATACAAATGCAGTTTTCTATTTTCGTATTAAGATTTTCGTATACAAATGTTAATTTTAAGCTAGGATTTCGGAATTAACAAAAACTTATTCAGAAGAAATTAAATGCAAATGCACATTTTCAATGCCACCAACTTAAACAGAACACAGATTGATTCTTTAATTTAAAATGTTTCAGGGATTAAAATTAGATTTCACAGGTAGACGAAAAAAGCAGTTAATGTATTCTTTGTTGTGTTGAGAATACTGAGTGAGTAGAATTCAATTACGTGAATTCACTTATAGGATGAAAAAATGAGGAATGTTCATCGAAAAGCACTTTTTGCTTTACGGTACACTAATTTTTACAGAAGTTGGAAGTATATAGTGAGTGATTTATTTTGTTGTGCAGTATACCGTTATTTGAAAAGGGAAATTATTTTTCCATCTCCAATGAACCTAAAAGTTTTCATCCATTTTAATGATAGAAATATTTAAATAGTGTACTTAGTTAATAGAAAATATAGCACCCAAACTCGTAAAACAAGTGAGGGATTAAAAACATTATTCATTATAAATGATAAAAGATTAGACTCTATTTGCGAATGTGAAAAGAAATTTCCGAAATTTTCCCCAATAACTTTTTGTTCACGAGGAATACAGGCTGAATAATGTCTGATTTTCTGATATTTATAATGAATATTTTAAGGTTTTTCAAATCCCTGCAAATAGTTAGGTTTTTAGATCAATTCACGGATAACATCACGCTTATTGGTAATTTTATTTACTTGGTTGCTATCTACTCTTTTTTATGTTAATTTGTCCAATTTCCCCTTTGGCTATTTTTTGTTACAGGCAGAAAAAAGGCAAGTTAGAGCTTAGACCAGAAGGATGATGTAGAGTTAACAGCGTGTTTTAAGGCAGCCTAGCTGATGGAAGAGGTGAATCTTGTTATGGTTCAGTTGACCTTGCGTCATAACACCTAACTCAACCAACCAACCTAGTTATGGTGATTATCATCGTGACATGTAAATATTCAGAGAGGATGAAAAGCTGTTGAAACAGTTGAGGTTAAGTAAGGTTGAGTTAGGTTGAGTTAGGTTGAGTTAGGTCAGGTTTCCTGCAGTCAATTTTCCCGTTAACCTTGTTCCTGCTAGCTTTTCATTCCTGCCTTTCAGGATACTGTGCAAGAAGTTGACCACGTTTTTCAGATTATGGAAGTGTAATTTAGGTCTGGGACAGCTATCTATAATATATCTATAAAACAGCTATCTGTAGCGGAGAGCAAAAGACTGCTTTCCCTGGATCGTCGAAGCAGTTGACGCACAAGCTAGATTTTAGAAGCTGGCGACACAGCATCGTTTCTATGAATGACAGTCAAGGCAAAGAGTTAGAGTGGAGGCTCGTTACGAAGAGGAGGATTAGTGTCGAATGTAGGGTGTCTGTCGAATGTGGGTCCGACAGATGCCAGTTGAATGTTAGGTTGTTTAGTGGTACGACATCGAGATAGGAACTGCTTTTGTAAGCTAGGTGTATTTTGAACTAGTTTGGTCATATATTCATAACTATATGTTCAAGTTGAGCTGCCATAAATCTTCATTTATTTGTATTATACTTCTGTACTTACACGTCTTACTACTGGTCTTACACATCAGACTGCAAGGTTAAAAAACTATTTATATCTGTATGATGTTTACACGGAATCTTATTACAAAAGTTGAGACTACGTTGGGAAGATATTCAGATAAATATTGTAATGTTCAGTTCATAGTTCAGACATTTGTATTTAGTATATACATATATTATTAAGGGTGAAATTTCCTTCTAAATTCTCAGACAAATAATTCAAACAGATATGGAATATTTTAAAAATAATTAGGTGAATGCAATATGTTTTGCTGTTTCAAACAGCATCTTAGCTCCTGAAATATTAATATGATATCTCCTAACGGATTTGTTAAAAAATTCCTTTTATTTTGTTCTTCAAAAACTTTACTGTTTATAAAATTTAACAAATGCTAAGTGAAGGAATTAGAAAATGATATATTGACTATGGTATTCACAGTTGCTTTTTATTAATTATTAACAAAGGCATGTGAGACTTACATGAAAATTTTAACGTAAAAGGAACACACAGATTTGTAATGTCCACAACAAAAAAGAGGAGTGTCAACTAGCTTCGTACTATTTAATATAGTTCTTAATAAGGTTCTTCATTAGGAGAAGCATTATGTGGTATTGTCATTATGCCATTTAATTGGTGAATTGTCTATAGAGACAACCGCACATATTCCTAGACTTGAAGAACTGTATTTATAAGTTCGAAACTAGCTGCTACTCTTTGATTTTATTGGGAATATTAAGGAGCTATGGGTTCCTGAAATGTGAGACGTTCAAAATTAGGAGAAATACTTGAGTTACAAACTTATTTGCTCTGAAAACTTAGAAAAGGTAATTCTGAAATTCGTGATAACAAATACATCAAACTCTAGAGAAACACTTGATGTTATATCATCTTCAAACTAAGTATTAAATCTAGCATGAATTTGATATAAATTTCCTAACTTCTCTTTTTTACTTTAAAAAATTTCTCCCCGTATAAGTAAATTAAGGAATTGTGTATTTCTCTACATTAGTTTTTACATCAGAGATGCGAGTAGTAATGTTTGAAATTTTTTCGTAGTTTTCTATTTAAAGAGAAACTAAAAATGAAAGTGAGAAAATGATAAACAGTAATCGTTACACCTCTAGTCCACGGAAAATAATTTTAAGTACAATTTCTCTATGTGTGCATTAATTATAATACGAAAGAATGAAGACTTTTAGTAAAATAGAACATTGAGCCCAAAAAAGGTCCCATCCATTACGCAATTAAGTATTAATGAGACATATCTATGGCGATGCTTACGGAATAATAATTTGCAGAGACTTATATGCATATATTTTGCGCTTATTTTCTGCTTTTTGAGGGAAAAAATCATGAAAGGTATGATTACTTTAAAAGACCGTAGAATTAAATAAGGCCAACTGAAAACATTCTAAATCGAAGCACACTTATTATTTCTGTTAAAAATGCATTTACGCAGAGTTTTTATAATTTTGAAGGTTAGACAACACTTAATTTAACTACTTAGCTGATTCATTATTTTACGTGTCAGGGTCGGAAAATGGTACGTTTTTTAATCACATTTTCAAAATTTCCAGGCGTTTTTAAACCAAGATCACAATGAAAATTTAATTTATATTAAAAATAAAGAAGTTACGTAAAAATTTGCCTAAAAGCCGATTTCACTTAAAGTTGACTTTTTGTGGGCAGATGTGTCAGCAGAGAAGTATTTTTTATTCAAAATTTACTGAAATCTTGCTGTTTGTTTTCGTTGGTTAGGAATACAGATGGTATATTCACAATATGTGAAAGAAAATAAAAACATTTATTTCTTCTCGAGTAGTGCGTTCCCAGAATTTGCTCCGAGGCAGCTTTCGCGATATACCATTTCGAATAGTATTTTCGATTTGTCTCAGAAACTCTGAGGTTAATCAGGCTAGTATAAAAAAATTCTCATAATATAGAATTATTGAAGAGGAACTACCAATATCCATGTTTATTGACGGCATTGCGAGAAACGGAAATCTTGGTGTTGCAAGAGGAACGTTTCCTTCTTCAATTTCCATAAAAACTCTTGCAGAAGTTGTGTCAGCATCTTCAGAACTAGGTATTTCATCAAATGATTCCAAAGAGTTTGATATACCTTCAGAATTATCCACAGAAATTTCGTACTCGTAATCGTAATTGTAATCTTGATATTTAGGTGAGGCTGAAGAATAAAAATAATTGTTATGATGTTTTAGAAAAATACTCAAAAATCATCAAAAACTCAGTAGTGTAAAAATATAGGAATAATATAACCTATGCAAAATTCAAAAGAACAGAATAATATATCGCTGGAAGAATTGGAAAAAAAGACCACGTGCGAAAAGAACAGTTTTATTTACACAACAAAAACTAGTCAAGCACCTTCAAGAGCCAATAAAATGGCCAAGAATGGGTTTGACGACAGTGGAAAATTACTTTTATCTATTGGAAAAAATATCAACTAAAGCATTTTGAACAGCGTATGATGTCATATAGGCTAAACAAAGCATGAAATGCATGATAACTGGCGCCCGTGTCTGGTACAAGCAAATCAAAACACGCGTAACTCGTCTATCCGTACCATATACTGAAAAATCTCTTAAGAGGTTAAATAAATATGGTTGATTCATGAAAATTTACTTGCAAGTCCAATATAAGAAAATATGCATAGTTGATTGAATTGCTATTATATGTATCAGAACCAAATGCAATCAAATATGTGTTCCTTTAGCATCTATGATTATACTTATTTTGTGTATTGTGGGATTTGTAAAGAAACATCCCGCCGGTGCTGGATGCTTGTAAAGATCAGCATAATTGTTCTTAAAGAGGAAATTATTGGTACAATTATTGGGCTAAAACTTGAAAACTTACTTTTTTTCTCTCTAAACGTCTATATTCAAAGTTCTTTTTCAAGTAATAAAAAATTAATAATAAAATTTTCCTGATGAAACTTAATAAAACTTTCATATATTATTTATATTTAATTCATTAAATTTTCCTTCTCTTAAAACACATCTGACTGACTGGAATTAAAAGTCTAGATTTTTTCTATCCAGGCTTATTGGACATACCATTACGCTATTAAACTATGTCATGACCACCCATAAGACCTCTCCCGAGCCTTTCAAAGTACAATTTCAGGACACTAAAGCAAAATCAGACTCCAACTAGATTATTTAATAGATTAATAAAGGGCTTGGACATGCGTGCTCCTATGAAGTATAATCGATAATAACTGCTATTTTTTACTTCCCTTTTTGATTAAGGAGTTAATATAGCTGCTGAACGAGTTTTTTTATCATACTGACCTTAAAATGTCCTTTTAAAACATTTTTACTTATATATACTGGGACAAATAATACTGCTCAAAACTGTCTAAAATTGTCTCACTTATTTTTCATTTTCTAATATTTCCTCTATATAATGTTAAGATATATTGATGATATTGTCTTGAATTTCTGCTTCTTTTTTTGTTACAGATCTGTGAATCATTAAATTTCCTCCTACATCAATCAATGGACCTTAATTGAATTCCCCTCCAAATCTCCAGATATCCATGATAACGAAATCTATGATAACTACTCCAGGAGTAACAAGATGTGATAGGTAGATGGATTATCCAGATATGGGTATATTGGTTTTGAAAAGGATATTTTTTAAAATTAAATTTTATACTTTGAGGTGAAATTAGTATACAGTGTACGCAGTTGAAAACTGAACTCTTGTCGATCGAATGGTTCAGAAAAATCGAATTGTTATATTATCTGACATCATACACATAGAAGAGCTATAAAAGTATATTTCGTACCGTTAAAATTTTTTAGCCAAATAAAGGCAGCTTTTGGGGCGACTTTTGGGGATCATCACCTGATGATCCCCAAAATACCTCCTCTTCAGCCCAAATATTGAAAGAAATTTGTGCTCATCAGACGACATTTTGTGAATCCCCTCCTGATTAATTTAAGACTGTTATAAGCTAGTATTAGACATAGGTATAATATTATTATCTATCTTTCAAAACCCTTGTCAATAAAATGAACCAATTAATAATTTTCTATCCAGAAAAAAAAAACTCGGGCTCTATAAGTCTGAAGACAAGAACATGATCACTTTCTTCGGACATATAGATGGAATTAGATTTGCCGATTTTAACAGATAAAATGCTACAATTGATTAGGAAAATATTTTCTGTAATCGTAGAAGATAGGAAAAGCAACAAATACAAAAACTCCTGACTTAAATTACTCGCAAATCAAGTTTCACCTGTTTTAAGCTAAACCGCAATCAAAACATGAAGATCTTTGCAAAAGTGTAACCTTTGCGCCAGTTGCCCGAATTCACTGGTTCATAGTCACTCCAACTGTCATTTATTTGGCAGATTGAAATACTTTTTATGACGAAAATCGTTTACATCGGATGACATCTTAACTTCTGAGTTCATGGGTAGACCAAATGTAATAGCGCATCCACATTCATGCAGACAAGTACCCCCGACCCCACTTGACACTATTTTGGGGTCGTGACCCCCCGCCCTACCTTTGATGCTCTGTCTAAAAAACCGCTCGATCGCAGGATCATTGCAGATGCTCTGCCCATAAATCACTGGTTTCCCCCGCAGAATACCGTACAGTGCTGATGAATGTGGACGCCTTATAAGAATACCGCATTTAACCAAAATGCCGTTTTGAAAAGGCAAGGACGTTGGAGAAAATATCTCTTGTGAGAAAGGTAAAATTGAATAATAAATGTACAGTTTGTACATAAAGGAATATCCCAACTTTGCAGGGCTATTGAAAGAAAACTAAACAAAGCACAAACTTGTTGTTCATCGGAAATCAAAAATAACAGTTGAAAGTTCATGAAGATTAGGTTTTTAAATCACAAATTTCCACGCCGGTGGATTGGTCGCCTAGCACCCCAGGACCTTGTTCCCCCGCTACCAAATGACGTTGATGATTATAAGACTCGCATATCTGCAGCCTTTCAAACCGTCATACCAGACTTGCTGAAAAGAGTGTGGGATGAATTATCGTACCGACTCGATATCACTCGTGTTACTAAAGAGGCTCACATTGAACACTTCTAACTGTGTCGAATTTAAACTTTCAACTGTTATTTTTGATCTCCGATGAACAATAAGTTTGTACTTTGTTTAGGTTTCTTTCAATAGCCCTGCAAAGTTGGGATATTCATTTATGTACACACTGATTTTGTGATTACTTAAATGCAACGCATATAAGGTTAATTGTAATTATTAGGAATTATATCGAATAAATAAGGCTATTTCCTTTGTCACAATTTTTAGGCATACGGTATCATAGACAGTCAGGAAAATAAAAATAGAGCACGCGAGTAAAGAAGATAGAAATCCACTGACTAGTGAGATGGAAATTTACTTGTTAGGGAAGTTAGAATACTGTATCTGGAACCGCTGTTGCACGCCTGTTTGAGGAGATGAAATTTGCAGGGCAATCCAGTGACTATTCAGTTACCATGAAAGCCCTATTATCCGTGCTAATTAATGCAAAGGTGTGCCCTAAAAACAGGAAAACATGAATAATCTAAAAATGACACTCTATACCCTAATAAAAGAAATAATAAAAATTTTATGCGAATTACATGCAGTGATTTAGGCGGTTCTGGATAAATTCTGTTACGTTCCTTTATTTAAGAATCATTATTAATTTTTATTTCTTACCGTTTTCTATTGAAATGTACGAATAATTAAGATTTACTTGTAGTGAAGTGAAGTTTGTTAATAGAATATCAACAAGTATATATTTTATGTTATGTTCTGTCTAATTTGTGAATATCTAATAAAGTCAGGGCCAACTTGATGAAAGCGGATAATATAACCTATGAATTTTGTGTTCGAATAAGTACCTGTTTTAGGGTCAATTCGTAATTTCCTTTCATCATAATGAACCCATGGTTTAAAGTGGTTGGATGTGCAATTCCAGATGTCATACTATTAAACAAAGAAGTGCGATAAGAGATAAGGGTTATTTTTATCATTAAATAGAATGGAAAAAATTGCAAAATTCTTTTTTAGTGAAAACTATAATAGTTATAATAATCTTCTACTCATGACATATTGCGGAATTGACACCCAGATAACTATTTTATTGCTCAGGTCAATATGTTGAGCATATCATCATCAGCTACAACACTCAAGTAACCTTTCAAAAATCAAGCAGAATTCCTAGCGTGCCTTTGCATTGCTGCAGTGCAGTTGAAATGCAGTGCATGGAAATGCAGTGCAGTTGCATTCTCCATGAAAAACACCACGCAAAAAAAGCAAAAATTTTGAAAAACCAAGTTTTCATATATACATAACACTTTTCTTATAAATTTTTAAGTGAAAAAAATTTTATGTGCGAGAAAAATGAATTGTCCATAATAAAGGCTTTTTAAAAGTTGTATTTGATTAACTTATTCCTGCCAATAATAAATTTAAATATTAATCTGAAGTTTTGCGTGTTTTAAAGAGCTTAAATAGAGGCTCCTAACTGCTGCAATTACAATCAGTGATAAAAGGATTGCCCATTAATAAAGGGCTTTTTTGTTGAGTTATTCTTATTGAATTATTATTAGCCTAAATCTTGAACAGCGTCATCTTTTCCTGCTCCTCTCTGTATTACACGATAATTTCATTGCAATGATAAACCACCACCTGTAACTCTCTATAATTAGACAATTAATTTCCACCTGCTTATAAAAAATGTAGCCATAAAAAAGGGAAGATGCTAATATTATTAACTGGCGACGGAGGGAAAATAATTTTAAATATGGCACATAAATTATGACATAAAAGGACAGAAGACTTTTTTGTAAAATAAAACAAGAGGGCGAATAAAAATGATCAGCCATTGCTTAAATAATGCATCACTTTGATGTATGCGTGTCGGCTTAAAAAAATAATCCTTTCCATAGACTTAACATGCAGTCCTGAAATTGATGTGACGTCTAAGCTTAATGTAATATCCTTTTTGCCTTTCTGTGTAATGGGGTTTTAGTTGGAGGAAGTCGAGCTCGCATTACAAAGAGGGAAATAAATTGGGGCAGAGTTTGATAAATGTTAGTTAACTGCAACATCGAATTTTGAATAGGTAATGAAAAAGCTTTTTTCAAAAAGAGAGACGGTGACATTATTAACCTAGACCGAGTTTGAAAATTTGACTCTTCAAGTGAATAAACGTCATTAGTAGCTTCAGACTTCATTGATTTTTTTGTAGAAATAACACTTGACTCAAACAAGACTGGTTAAAGGCTACAAACAAGTGTGGGTTTTATTTGAAAAATTGATATAGGGTAATATCATAAATAGAGCTATTCAGGAGAAAATGTGTACTCTTTCTCAATTAGATATTATGTAAGAATATTTCAGAAATTTGAGATACATGAAAAGGAAAATTCCTATGCACTTCTGATTACATATCTGAATGAAAAGCGTATAAACTTCGAAGAATATCAAAGAAAGAAGCGGGTAACATATCTGCATTCATTTTCAGACGCCTGCACTGACACTTGAATTTAACGTTTTTAAACAAAATCAAATGTTATAATGCAATGATAAGTACGATTTATTTAACTGAAATTTCTCATCGAGTTCGAAACTATATACTTGGGTTTTTGTTTTTATCAAATTTAGGAAATGACCTAAAATATGCCGATTCTTTTAAATTATTAACTGCACTAATATTATTCTAAAATTATTTATTTAAGAAGTTTTTAAATTTATGTAAATATGAAAAGAATCTCTAGACTCCTTTACTCTGTAAGTTGTAAGACCGTATTACCCTGGCTATTAGACTCACGAGACCGCTTAACATTATAATGAGGGCTTTCATATCATATATTATATAACATTTTAAATGTTATAATTTTATTCATAGAAATATTGAAAACAAAATAGATTAATAAGATTGATCTGATTGATAGATATATTTAGATAAAGAACTTTAGGCAGAAGTTAGATCTAGTGCGTATGAAAGTAGGTGGATTATAAGTATCTTAATTTTTACCTTTTGAAATAAATTGGAGAATTGCTCAATACTAGATCATAACTGTTTGAGTCTACTTTTATGTTTCTTAAAATTATCATTCGTAACAATAATGTTTAAAATACACTCATGGACAAAAAAATTAGCGCACCAAGAAGGAGTCCTCAAAATGAAACGAAATTTTACATACGTAATGACTACTTTGATATAAGTAAATGATAAGAAAATCAAAGAAAAAGGATAATTTATTTCAGAGAAAAAGGCAAAAGAACGGAGTAGTTAATACTCCGTCGGACCACCTCTAGCGCGAATGCACGATGCGATACGATCGGGCATTGAGTCATACAAGTTCTGTATGATGTCTTAAGACATTTCGTTCCATATTTGCTGTAACCTTGCCTCTAGTTCGTTCAAACTCGTGGGATGCCCAACTCGTCGTCCCAAATGATCCCACATATGCTCGATTGGACACAAATCTGGGGATCGGGCAGGCCAAGGAAGGGTGGTAA
This sequence comes from Dolomedes plantarius, assembly GCA_907164885.2. Classification (NCBI taxonomy): domain Eukaryota; kingdom Metazoa; phylum Arthropoda; class Arachnida; order Araneae; family Dolomedidae; genus Dolomedes; species Dolomedes plantarius. The sequence goes on from OU015501.1 coordinate 69,726,500, forward strand.
CAGTGCGGAGACAGTCTTGTGACATCCTTGCCGTATGAGGCCGAGCATTGTCTTGTTGAAAAATGGCTCCTGGGAGCCGTTGCATGCGTGGCAACACATGTGGTTGCAGAATTTCATGAACATACCGCTGGGTTGTCATGGTGCCACGGAACAATACTAGGGGTGACCGTGTATTGTAGGCAATGGCACCCCATACCATCACACCAGCTGTGGGAGCGATGTGTCGCTGTACAGCAAAGGCAGGATTGAAGCGTTCGCCACGGGCTCTCCACACACGAACACGAGTGTCATCACTGCCGAGATTGAATCTGGATTCGTCGCTAAAGACGACCTGGTTCCATTCCGCTGCAGTCCAGTTTCCTCGTGCGCGGCAAAACTCCAAACGGAGGCGTCGATGGGTGGGCGTCAAGGGCAGCACACGTAATGGGCGCCACGATACCAACTGTCCTTCAGCCAGGCGCCTTCGTATGGTTCGAGAAGACACAGAGGCCCCTAGTGAAGGTGCTACCTGTGCCTGGATGGCGGCCGATGAAGCAGTTGGCTGTACGCGTGCATTTCTTACGATGTGGCGGTCTTCTCGACGACTGGTCTGTCGAGGGCGTCCTGAGCCTGGTCTTCGTGTACATGACATCTCTCGGGTCCACTGGTCCCAACACCTCCTCACAACACAATCAGAGCGGCCTAGCTGACCACCCAGCTTCCATCATCCCGACGATTCTCCCCCTCTCAAACTGCGACAAATGCTTATATTGTCTTCGAACACGGCGTAATGGCATGTCTATCTCAGCTCTTCCTTTGTAAATGATTCAGCACACTCAAACAAGCTTTGGTGACCTGTTTTATACTCCACAGAGTACGATGTTCAACGCCCTCTACCGGCTATACGTAATGCGCAATCACGCTGCATTTCTAATCCTTTGCATATCTCCCCGACATGTACCTTCATTGCCAGTTTCGTTATGATCCCGCAATTATTTCTTGGTGCGCTAATTTTTTTGTCCATGAGTGTAGTATTTTTAAACTAGAATGAAAAGGAAATATTACTTTTATTTCCATTCGATTGGGAACTTTATAGAAAAGTAATAAAATTTTTTTAATTACATTGACAAACAAATATTATTTTATTTCTATTAGATTGGGAACATGAGAGAAAACATAATTGAAAATAATATTTTAAATTTAGAATGAAAAGAAAATATTTTTATTTCCATTTGATTAGGTGCTTCATAGAAAAGGTAATAAAAATAGAAAGAATTCCATAATTAGTAGAAACAGTCTGGTCCATTATCTGGTTTCTTGCTTCTCAGTATCGTATCGTTTCGAAAGTTGGTCGAAGTGCTCTGGATCAGAGAGAGTGGCCATTAATAATAATCTTATTTACACCTTCTACCCAGAGGACTGGAATGGCTTGACAGGAGATTTTGACATCAAAATGGCTTGATAACAATGTAAGCAGAGGCTTGCCTTCAAAGTCAATCATAAGTAGCTGAAAAGTTAAAGAAAGCACCAGCCTTATAAGGAGTCTATTCTGGCACAGCGATATGATCCAACGTTGATGTTTTTATGCGCACATCCTACTGATGAATGTTAATTTGTGTAGAATAAAGATCTATTGCTTCGAGGCTGTGTAACCGATATGTCCTTTTTCGCTCTCATAGCATTGCACATAGTTTTGTTAAATATATTTAAAGTTATTTTTCTAATAGATAGCTTTTGGTGCTACACAGAAATTTGCTTTTATAAAATGAAAGAAACCAGTCCTTGAAGTTTGCTAGATATACACTATTATTTTCTGATTTTAATTAGTTTTCGTTAAGTTTACCTTCATATCACTCTTTTTGGGAATTATGATTAATTCACCTTGTGACACAGGGAACACGTTCTTATATTTGAATTTTCTGCATAGGGCAGTTTCAAATCTTCTATCAGTTGACTCGCTTTGCTGTATATCTATTCGCTCAATCGAGGTGTGTGAGGGTGTCAATGCAGCTTTAAAACGAATAAAAAAAACGGAGAAAAAGAAAAAAGGGTCAGTCTGTGATTAGTACCGAGATTTATTAGCTTGATTCTATCATAGTAGCTATTAACCAAGCAAATCGAAATTGGTTAGGAAGCAATCTAGTAGTCTGTTTATAATTATGCCTGTGAATCTATTGTTTAGAAATGAATTAATTTTAAAAACCAATTAAAAAATAAATTATATATATACACCTAGAGCTGGGGTTTCCAACCTGTGGGTGGGGGTTACGAAATATTTTCTGGGGGACCTCCACGGTTTTATCAATTACAATAATTATTTAGTGAATTTCCCCGATAAAATTTGTCAAAATGAATTTACCATAAAACTGTAAGACAATGAGGTTTTTAATAAAAAAAGTCTTATTCAAAGTACATAACTCAGTTCGTTAGAAATTTACCGCCTTTATTTGGTTACTAGCTGAAAACCTGCGCTTCGCTACGGAGTACATTCAAATTAAATACAACTATCAATGTATGCAATTAATGCCAAAATAAATAAATATATATATTTATAATAAATGATCAATGTATACAATTGATGTAATATATATATATATATATATATATATATATATATATATATAAATAGTAAGGGATATTTATTTTTTTAGATAATATCTAATCATCTGCTGCATTAAAAAGAAAAAAAAAAAATTTTTGTGTCTATTTAATTGTTATGCACGTGACGATAAATTTATTTAAACTACCAGAAAAAGAAATCACGTCATCAGCATTTAATAAATTAAATTCTAAAAATTAATCTTTAAAATTTCACCAAAAATCAGAAAATCGAGGTAAAGGTTCGAAAAAGATTTCATTTTAAAGGAATTTTTTTGATCTTTTTATGATATAAATTTTATAAATCCCAAATTATTATTTTAAATGCAAACTTAAAAAAGTTACAAAAACAGCTTAAAAATTTAATTAAAAAAATCTAAGAAGAATTTTTCTAAAATCTTTCTTAGTGCACCCCTACACCATAAGAAGAATCGCCATGCAAAATTTCAGCCCTTTAGGTCCAGCGGTTTGGTCTGTGCGTTGTATGTCAGTGAGTCAGTGAGTCAGTCAGTTACGGAACTGTTTTATATATATAGATAAGTGAAAATCACCGTTAGTTACTACATATAGTACACTAATTCTAAACGTCAGTTTCTATTTCATCAGTATGTGCTGCCACTTTGGGAATTATTACACAGGGCTACAAATTTCGTTTTGTGCCTAGGATTTTAGAACTGATTTTAGCTATATTTGGGGCGCTGCTTCTAAATATGAAATCAGTTTTTCCCTATCAGCTCTACTTTTTTAGATACAGCAAAACCTCGTTTATCCGGTCTAACGGGAACCGTATTCAAACCGGACAATCAAAAATCCGGATAATCCGGGTAATATGGGTAATAAGGAATACAAAACCCATAACTAAGAAGATTTTGTTTTGTCACAAAATTACATAGTATTGTTTACAAGACATTAAAAAATATTAAAAAAAATTCACATTATTTCTTAACAAATAATTGGTAAGTATAGTAAAACTTTCTTAAACTCAATAAAAAGCATTTTATTACCATAATTTATTGTACAATCTTTGCAGGAACTAAACATTGAATCAAACTAAAAAGCGAATATTTGGCGTACTTGTAGTTACGTTCTTGCTATCATAGTTAAAAATTATTATCTAATGTGAACATTAAATAAAAATAATGTCTACAATTCCGGATTATCCGGATCAACGAGAGCCGGAAAAACGAGGTTTTACTGTACATCCACTTATCTATCAATGTTTTTTTCTATTCAATACATTCATGTATGGGTTATTTGTCCTCCTGGGAAACTGGACTCCTGAGAAAAACGGGTCTTCCTGAATATTTTCAAGATGATTGGCTCCTATTTATTGACAGCTCAAAGCGAAGTTTGAAATGTGTCCTTCTACACAATGGGAAAAAATATGGTTCAATACCAATTGCTCACTCAACGAAAACGAAAGAAGAACATGACATCATAGCTTTGGTCTTGGAGAAGTAAAAGTATCATGAACATCAATGGGTGATTTGTGTGGATTTAAAAATGGTAAATTTACTCCTGGGACAGTAAAGTGGTTACACAAAATATCCTTGCTTCGTGTGCCTCTGGGATAGAACAGACAAAACACACCACTGGGTTAGAAAAGAGTGGCCTAAGAGAGAAAACATGGACGTTGGGGAAAAGAATGTATAGAGAAAATAGCTCACTTCTACCCAGACTTGGGTGTATATAATTTGAAGTGTTACTCTATTTGAATTTTATACAAACACAGTTTATACATGAAACAATGTTTATTGAATTCGTTGCACATATATAATTGGCTTTTACAGCAATAAGCATACGTACTACTTGTACGGAATATATATATTATCATTCAATAGAAATACACATTTTAATACTCACAAACAGTAAGTCAAACCAGCAGTACTGCCACGTAAACTTCGGGCCCCCTAAGCACTAGCTCAGGATAGTACTGGAGCTGCATACCTCGTAGCTCCCTATCGCTTATCTATCAACTTTAACAACCTTCTTCAACCCTAACCACCCTTTTTTATTAATGACGCTGCATGGTATTTATACTAAGCGCGTATGCCAAAATTAGCATATCTCAAGCAGCTTCTTTAATTCATTCACTCAAAACTTCGATTCTTGTGAATCGAATCTTGTGTATACCTTACAAATGTCATTAATGACTCCTTAGTTGGACGAGAGAAAATCATCTTACCTCCACTCCATACCAAACTGGGCCTATTGAAGCAGTTTGTAAAGGCACTTGATAAGAACGGATCATGCTTTGCATATATAGGGGGAAAATGCCTAAGTTGAGTTCGGAAAATATTAAAGCAGAAATACACTCATGTCGATAAATTAAGGTTAATGCCAGCTCCGGCAAATAAAGGTTCAGAAACAAAACAAACGTGACTTATTCATAAACCCCCTTTATTAAAAAAAGATAAAGAACAAAAAAGATGGTGTATGTCTGATACCATTCATAAAAACTATGATTTTTGCTCCCTGGAGCAATTGTAAAAAATATCTCCTTTATAAAAACTTAATATTACATGGTTGGTATGATGGTTAATACATTGTATGTCTCCCATGCGACGAAATGCATTCCGTACAACGCCTAGGCATGCTGAGTACCAAGTTATCGAGCTGATCTTGGGGAAGATTACTCCACTCAGCAAGCAATGCTCTCCCAAGTTCCTGTACACATGTAGGAGGTGGTTGACGGGCTGCAACTTGTCGGCCAAGCATGTTCCACACACGATCTATCGGATTCAAGTCAGGTGAGAATGCTGGTCATTCCATACGGGGGATATCCTCAGATTGAAGACATTCGTTTACGATGTTTGCTCGGTGAGGACAGGCGTTGTCATCCATAAACACAAATTCTGCGCCCATGGCACCCCTACACAAACGTACATGTTGTTCCAGAATGATGTCCCGATAAATGTGGCCGCTCATGGTTCCGATTTGAACATGCAGATGTGTTCTGGAGCCCAGTATAATTCCACCACAAACGAGCAATCCTGCACCACCGTGACGGTGTCGTTCAATGATGTTGTCTTGGTGGCAACGGGTACCTGGCGTTCTCCATATGAAAGTCCGACGTGAATCAGACTAGAAGCTAAACCTGGACTTGTCTGGAAACATCACACAAGCCCACTGTGACGGTGTCCACATTGCATGTTTTCTACTCCAGGCTAATCGCTGCCGACAGTGAGTTGCCGTGAGCGGAACACATCTGACAGGCCTGCGAGCATATAAACCAATATTTCCCAAACGTCTGTACATGATTTGCCTTGAAACTGTGGTACCCGTGGCTGCAGATAGCTGAAAGAACAGGTCGGATGCTGTGCACCGTCTGCTTCTTTTGGCAGTTACTGCCAAATACCGGTCTTCATTCGGCGTTGTAACTCGGGGGCGACTTGTACTGTAACTTCTACTGACATTTCCATCATATTGGAATCGTTGCCAAAGCCAAGACATGACACTTTGGGCAATTCCAAGTTCCTCGGATACTTCCATCTGAGTACGCGCACATTCCTGGCTGTCGATAATTTTACCACGTAAAAAATCCTCCACATGCGTTCTGTGTGTCATAACTATTCGGTTATGTCACTGAGCGTCTTACAGAACGCTTGTGAACAATTTTACTTCTTTGCCACCATTCCTTATATACCTCTCTCTTACACTAACGTCATTGTGACGTACTATCGGCGTCATCTGGTGGCTTCCTGTTATTTGCATATTATTCTTGAAGATGTGTGTGATTATTCTACAGGTGAAATTTTTACTTTAGAGTTCGATTTACGTGTGATTCCGAATTATCCTTAATTTACGGACATGAGTGTATTTAACGGCCCATAAATAAGACTACTAACTCATTAAGGATCCTGCCTTCGTAAATTCTATGAATGAGGCTGAGCGAAAAGCCTGGACTTCAGTTTTTTCAGTTGCCGAAAATTTTCTGCTCAAATGCAAAGCTGAAATCTATGTTGAACTGGTAAACGAAATGCCAAACAGTTTCAAATCCCTTAAGAGCATTAAAATGCACTATTTAAATGCACACAGCCACTTCGACCATTTTCCAAAAAATTTATGAGACAACAGTGAGGAACAAAGTGAAAGATTTCACCAGGATATTAAAACTATGGAGAACGGGATACGCACATGATGACAGATTACTGCTGCAGTTTGAAAAGGGACTGTTCCAAAATACATTGAAGAATGTCACGAAAAAGTTTTCGAATTGTTTAGTGACTAGTGGGTTTCATCGATGACTTTTTCCTCTCTCTTTGTAATTAGATAAATATTGATGCAATATTCTCTATGATTTTTATGTTTCTTTAAAATAAACAAAATATAATAATAATAAAAAATTCCGTTTTTATTTTTTTGATTTGATCAATGGATTTAACTTAAAATATTGTAACGTATATTTCACTAAAATGTAATATCTTAGAAATTTGAGTTGCTAGGCAAAAACTAATGTCATATTTAGATTCAGGGCATCAAATTCCCATGAAATCAGCTCCAAATAACCCGGCACCAAAACCACTGTTGCCCTGTGTTATTGTAGTTCCTCCAACGGGATAAAACAATTTTTGTTTATGTATTTTTATTGTTATATAAGTTTGAATCAACACAGTAGGTGAATTAATTTTCTTTATGCATAGTTCTGTTCTGTTCTTTTTTTTTACACATCTTTGACTGAGAGATGAATGTTTGTTAATATTTCCCATGGCCTTCAATTTCTTACAAATTTCATTTTTGTTAAATTAAACATTTATTTGGAATTAAATTTTGGAAAATGCATTTTAGTGCTTATTTTTAAGGTCTTATGAAGCCTTATAAATGAAAATATGCATGGTAGGAAATATGCATGGAATCAATACAGTAGGTGCATTAATTTTCTTGAGGTATAGTTCTGTTTTGTCCTTGATTTTATACATCTTTGACTGAGGGATGAATGTTTCTTAACCTTTAGCTTACGGATCCCTTTTTTCAGATTTCCTCTTTAGAAAGGGTAATTTCATATCCCCTTTGCAAGAACGGCCATTAAGTGGGTTATATATATATATATATATATATATATATATATATATATATATATATATATATATATATATATATATATATATATATATATATATATATATATATATTCATTCTTGGGCCCGTATTCTTGGGATACATGCTATCCCACCCCGTAAGGAAAAGGTTAATGTACCCAATGGCTTTCAAATTTCTTAATACATGCTATCCCACCCCGTAAGGAAAAGGTTAATGTACCCAATGGCTTTCAAATTTCTTACAAATTTCATTTTTGTTAAATTAAATATTTATTTGGAATCAAATTATGGAAAATGCAGTTTAGTGTTTATATTTATGGTCTTATGAAGCATTATCAATGAAAATGGGCATGGTAGGAAGGGGGTTGCAGGATGCGTGGAAATCATTGAAGGGAGTCGCGATGCGAAAAAGGTTGGGAAACACTGACCTAAAGCCTTTTTTGTTCATTATGAGAACACAAACAGAGGGAAAACTTACAAGAAATTTGAGGAGGAAAAGGACATTCTCCTCAACCGACTCAGACTTACGTCATTAGAGGATTCAGAGCAAGAAATGAGAGGTATGGTATTTCTGAATTATGATGTAGTCCAAGTGACGAACTACAAATAGGAAAGTGCTATGCAACGGAGAACCAACCCACAAAAATTTTAAATAGGTTGAAAGAGCTGAGCGGACTGCAATCTCTAGATTTGCAAGTGGTCACTCGAGGTGCCTGAAATTTGATCACCAAAAGGAAACCTTTCCCACTTGTAAAAAGTGTGATGACGAGCAGGCCACTCCTGGTCACACCCTAACTTGCCTAAATTTATCTAGGAAGGACTTTATTACAAATCCTAGCCATTTGATAGCCTTACTGAGGGTATATGGACTCATGAACCTGATCTAGCACCGCTAGATCAGGAGGGATTAGTAACAAGAAGAACAACAACAAATTTTTTTAAAGTTGTGTTAAATAGCTATGAGAGTGCACCACATGTTTAGCGATCTAGGAAAAAACCATTATCATTCTAGGTCAAACAATATTCTTTTTATCAACTGGAGAACCAACCATTAGTAACAAAAATATTGTATTTAATTCTTTATTTAAACTCAGTTTTCTCAGTATTAGTATAGTGTGGGTTGGTTCCTTGCTGCGTAACACTGTCTAATTAGAGAAGCAGATAATGTATTATTATAATCATTCGTGAGCTTTTATGGGTTATTAATGTCAGGTAAGTTATGCTGAGCGAGTGCCATAAACATGCAGTTTTTCAATATTCTACAATTAAAAAATAAAAACCTCCTGGAAGCATAAAAAAATGTTGTCTTCTCCCTTTTAGAAGAAAATGCATTTGAATAGTTTTCGTTCGTGTGTCGATTGTCCTCTTATATATTCTCATAAATGCCATTTTGCGTGAGGATAAATGGCAGTTCCTTCAAAACTAGAATAAGCTTATTCCGGCATTCATTTTAACAATTTTAATATATGCGCTTCTAAACATGCTTAAAATACGAAAGTTCTGAAAACTTAACATGCACAAAATCCTACATAATAAAAAGATATTTTTACAATCAATTAATTGATCTTGATAATTTTCTATGTCACTGAAAACACTTCATGATAATCCCTTAGAGAGTACAAACATCCAACTGAAGAAAATAAGAATACACTATTAAGAGCATATACACTATTAAGAGCATTTAAATTTAGAAATAATTAACATCTCTCCTTTGTCAGAACTCAGAATCAACAGATTTTAAAATGCTTTAGATGAGATCTTTTATGAATTACAATACGAATTATAATATCTTAAACGAAATCGTATTACATCTCTATTCGTACAAGTTAAACAGGAAAAATGAAACTTAAATACTGCTCATTATAGTATATTTTAATGATGAAAATTTTCACAGGTAGCATTTATGTACAATACTTTGACGCCATTTTTTAGATGTTGGCTCAGAAGTAATATAAGTATTGGGATTTTCTATGGTTGAGCTAAAGCTCTCTGATAAAAAATATATTTGAGCAGATTTTTAGGTAAAATATAAGGCCTAAGAATAAAAGGATCAAGATTTGCATAAGAGAAGTTTTATGTAGGTGATTAACAACACAGATGTGAGATATTTTTTGCAGCATTTCCCTAGGGAGTGACGCACTTTGACACTACAACATAGGAGAATTAAAAGAAAAGACACAACCTTTGTGCTCGAGGAATAAACAGGAAATCCAACGTAAATAAAGCACAAATAGCAGTAAGGTGCAATTTTACATTCGGCCGTTTCGAAGCTGCAAAGGAGCTTCTTCATCGGTGAAAAGAACTTAGTGGCAGCTCAAAAAGCCGAAAACTAAGCGATCAGATACGTGCGCATACACTTAAGTACCCGCCTACTTCAGTACGCGCCTTATATTATATGTATATACCGGGTGTCCCAAAAATGACCGACGATTTGAAAAATCAATTAAAGAAAAACGGACGGTGATAAAAATGTACGGTTTGCTGCATTCTGCTTAGGCAACCACGGAATTTATTCTCACCAATTTTCAAAATTAGTTACAAAGTTCGTCAACAGATGGCACTGCCGACTGGAAAACCTATAAAACAATCTTTTCAAAGCAAGAAGCATACGCAAAGTGGCATGGATTGGCCTCCCTATTCGCCAGATTTGACACCATGTGAATTTTTTCTTTAGGGGTACTTGAAAGACCAGGTGTATTGTCACAATCAAAAAACTGTAGATGAACTGGAACAATACATCTCTGCTGCTTGTCAGAACATTCAAACTGAAATGTTTGCACGGGTGTCTGCGAATTTTGTCCTCAGACTGCGCCATGTTGTTGCTGCAAACGGTGGTTAATATGAAAACATTATTTTATAGTTTTTCCCAGTCAGCAGCGCCATCTGTTGACGAACTTTGTAACTAATTTTGAAAATTGGTGAGAATAAATTCTCTGGTTACCTAAGCAGAATGCAGCAAACTGTACATTTCTATCATCTTCCGTTTTTCTTTAATTGATTTTTCAAATCGTCGGTTATGTTTGGGACACCCGGTATATATATACATATATATATATATATATATATATATATATATATGTATATGCATATGTACTATATGTATATATGTATATATATATGTATATATGTATACATATATATATATATATGTATATATATATATATATATATATATATATATATATATATACATATATATATATATTTATACATATATATATATATATATATATATATATATATATATATATATATATATATATATATATATATATATATATATATATATATATACCGGGTGCGTCATAAATTCGTGCAAAGTTCAAAAATTCGTAATAAAAGAGGTAATGCTCGGAAAATTTTTCTATTTGCGCCAATAGGATCAGAGGGACATTGGATTTTTTATCCATGTAAAAAAAAAAAAAGTTTCCAAAAGTAACCGAAAGAGGGCGCTCACACGTCATACTGAGACGTATTATGCAAATCAGGCAAATACGAACGGAAAATGAAACAGATCACCATAACATAAGACTGTGCATTTATTTTAAAGTAACAAATGTTCAACATTACCACCAGCACAAGGTAATAAGTAAGTGAGGCGCCTTACTACGCCCATTAAAGCGAAGTGTAGCATGTCGCCATCGATGGCAGCGAGTGTCTATCGAATGGCATTTTTCTGTTCCACCAAAGAGGTTGGGGAGCCCCGGTACACACGAGACTTTAAGTATCCCAACAACCAATGTAGACTACGTAGAAAAGTTTTGTCTTGCATCTGTATCTGCCGGTAATAACTGGTGATGTGCCTGGATTTTGTACGAATACAGATTCAGCATTCAGTGAGAATACGTCGAATCGACGGTTCCGGAATCCCCGTTCTTCTCCCAGCTTCACAAGCACTGATACTGACCGTTGATGTCTCGACTGCCAAATCTTCCATGACAATTTGTGCAACATGGACGCGGTCCGCACACAAGGATAGTCCGCCACTTCGTGGACGATCCTCTAAATTCCCCGTTTCCTTAAAACATCGTACTAAATTCAGTATCCCATTCAATGAAATAGGGCTTTTTTTGCGCCTTCAGTCATTTCTCTGTGCAAAACTTTCGGAATTTAACATTTGTGGATTCACCATTCTTGTAGAAAAGTTCAACCACCAACGCTCGATCTGGTAAAGAAAGCATGCTGCCGGGTTCGAATGACGGATCCATTTCTAACCAGGTATTTTATTGATAGCCTGATTTGCATAAAACGTCTCAGTATGGCATGTGAGCGCCCTCTTTCGGTTACTTTTAGAAACTTTTTTTTTAATGTGGAAAAAAATCCAATGTCCCTCTGATCCTATTGGCGCAAGCAGAAAAATTTTCCGAGCATTTATTCTTTTATTACGAATTTTTGAACTTTGCACGAATTTATGACGCACCCGGTATATAGTTAGTTTAGGGAAGTGTTTATATTCGAGCTTATGTGTAGAAAGCGTTTTCCTAAATGTAAGCGGGGAGAATTAAACTGATGCGTAATAATGCATTTAAAAAAAAAAACTTAATATGGATTAAAAACTCAGTTATACATCCACCTAAATATGTAATAAATTCAAGGTAATCGCTATAACCTTAGTGCTAAAGGAAAATACTGGAGATTATTTTTTAAAAAATTTCAATTTTTATATAAATACGTATGCCATAAATGAAATGGAGAACTTTGTTTAAAACTGTAAAGATTGAACTTTAAAATACGCAGTAAAAAATCTTCTGTATCGTTATTTTATCATTCTAAGTAAGAAAAGAAATATATATTTTAATTTGATTTACAAAAAAATTTATTAACTTTAACTAGTATATATTAATGACTTTTATTTAAAATCTCTTCTTTTTAAAACATTTTTTGTCTGTTCTCATTCGAACTCAACTGCTGGAAAACTAAGCAATTAAATAAGTTAATTCTTTTAAGGCAAAGATGTTAAAGAGTTATGACGTGTTTTAACCACTTAATGTTTATGTACTTAAGGAATTCGTGTAGATTAAGAATATTTTAAAATTAAATAATTATAAGAATGAAAACAAAGCCGTTTTTCAAGAGCTAATTTGCATTCAACAATTACTTCCTACTCTGCAAGACAAAAAAATACGTATGAAATAACAAATTACACGCTGTTCCTCTCGCGTAAAAATAAAAAAGTATTTTTTTATTCATGATAGAAGCCCTGAAGACATTTTTAAAGAATTTAATCA
>OU015501.1:69741843-69784343 GCA_907164885.2 Dolomedes plantarius
TTCCAAAAGTCACCGCTAGGGGAATATTTGGCGCTGTGTAATAGAAAATTGAGTGTTAACAAATGCAAATTAATACGGAATAAAATTACCTTTTATTATGCACATTTTCTTATTTAGTTCAAGTGCAATATGGCAACACTTTTAAAAAAGCGTAAAATCTACATAAACACCGATAAAGTCTCGTGATCTGCAATATCACGTACGCTGAGCAGAAGAAGAAGTTCTTTATTCAAATTTCACGTTACATCCATTGGCACAGTGCCAGCTGCTTCGGTTTTAAAAGGCAATGTGTTACGTTTCGAATCAATCGGATTGAAAGTTTATGTGCAATGTCTCCTTCTTTAGTCGAGCGTGCGTTACTGGTCAAATTCTTTTACCTCAACCAGTGCAACGCGTCAGCCGCTCTTCGTGCTTTTAGAACGAACAAAAAAATGCGTAAAGGTAACGGTCCTGTGTCAGTTAATGGGCTAAAAGCAATGGTTGCGACGTTTGAGAAAACAGGTTCTCTGGAGGTTCAGTCAGGCAGAGGACGAAAACCTGTACCACAGGATACAATCGAAGCAGTTGCCACGGCGATTGTCAACAGAGGACCAGACAATATTGCTGCCACCTATAGCGCTCGTGGATTAGCTCGGAATATGGATATGCCTTACAGTACGGTATGGAAAATCTTAAGAAAGATTATCAACTTCTATCCGTACAAGATCAGCCGTGTACAGGAGTTACTGTACCCCGACCATGATAAGCGATTGACTTTTGCTCTCACCTTTCTTGCCAGAATGGAGGTGGATGATGCTTGGCCGTGGAAAATCTTATGGGGAGACGAGGCCCACTTTTACCTGCATGGAACTGTGAATACCCAGAACTGCCGAATTTGGGATGACAAATCACCACATGCAGTCACAGAAATTCCCTTACATTCACCAAAGGTAACTGTTTGGTGTGGGTTCACAGCGGAATTTATCGTAGGTCCATTCTTCTATGAGAACATTACCCCGACAGGACGGGAAACCTGTTCTGTTACCGGAGAGAAATATCGCCACATGTTGAACAGCTTTGTCATTCCGGCACTTCAGCAAAGACAATGCCTGGGGGAAATCATTTTCATGCAAGAGGGAGCCCCTCCACACGTTGCTGTACGGGTGCAACAGCTGCTACGACAAAAATTCACAACAGAAAGAGCCATTAGCCGCTACTTTCCAACTGCATGGCCACCTCGGTCGCCTGATCTTACCCCATGCGACTTCTGGCTATGGGGTTACCTTAAGTCCAAGGTCTATCAAGGAGTGGTCCAGGACCTGGCTACGTTGAAGGATAACATATCACGGAATGTACGGGAGATTCCTGCAGACATGTTACTTTCTGCTGTTGTGCATACTGTGCACAGAATGCAATATGTGGTCCACAACAACGGCAGCCATATTGAACCTCATTTGAATGCAAAATAAAAGGTAATTTCCGTATTGATTTGCATTTGTTAACACTCTATTTTCTATTACACAGCGCCAAATATTCCCCTAGCTTTGACTTTTGGAACTAATTTATTTTTTCGCGGAATCCTCCGTCCTCCGTCTTCTTTAATCTTCCTACAAAATGTGGCGTCATTCTCGGAAATAGATCGCGCTACAGAACACTGTGAGCACTGTCAGTTTAATTATGGCCACCCGGTATATATATATATATATATATATATAAATAAATATATATATATATATATATATATATATATATATATACATATATATATATATATATATATATATATATATATATATATATATATATATATATATATATATATATATATATATATATATATACACTCATGGACAAAAAAATTAGCGCACTAAGAAATAATTGCGGGATCGTAACGAAACTTGCAATGAGGGTACATTTCGGGGAGATATGCAAATGATTAGAAATGCAACGTGATTACGCATTACGTATAGCCGGTAGAGGGCGTTGAACATCGTACTCTGTGAAGTATAAAACAGGTAACCAAAGCTTGTTTAAATGTGCTGAATCATTTACAAAGGAAGAGCTGAGATAAACATGCCATTACGCCGTGTTCGAAGACAATATAAGCAGTTGTCGCAGTTTGAGAGGGGGAGAATCGTCGGTATGATGGAAGCTGGGTGGTCAGCTAGGCGAGTAGCTCGTCAATTAGGCCGCTCTGATTGTGTTGGGACCAGTGGACCCGAGAGATGTCATGTACAGGAAGACCAGGCTCAGGACGCCCTCGACAGACCAGTCGTCGAGAAGACCGCCACATCGTAAGAAATGCACGCGTACAGCCAACTGCTTCATCGGCCGCCATCCAGGCACAGGTAGCACCTTCACTAGGGGCCTCTCTGTCTTCTCGAACCATACGAAGGCGCCTGGCTGAAGGACAGTTCGTATCCCGGCGCCCATTACGTGTGCTGCCCTTGACGCCCACCCATCGACGCCTCCGTTTGGAGTTTTGCCGCGCACGAGGAAACTGGACTGCAGCGGAATGGAACCAGGTCGTCTTTAGCGACGAATCCAGATTCAATCTCGGCAGTGATGACACTCGTGTTCGTGTGTGGAGAGCCCGTGGTGAACGCTTCAATCCTGCCTTTGCTGTACAGCGACACATCGCTCCCACAGCTGGTGTGATGGTATGGGCTGCCATTGCCTACAATTCACGGTCACCCCTAGTATTGTTCCGTGGCACCATGACAGCCCAGCGGTATGTTCATGAAATTCTGCAACCACATGTGTTGCCACGCATGCAACGGCTCCCAGGAGCCATTTTTCAACAAGACAATGCTCGGCCTCATACGGCAAGGGTGTCACAAGACTGTCTCCGCACTGTTACTACCCTTCCTTGGCCTGCCCGATCCCCAGATTTGTATCCAATCGAGCATATGTGGGATCATTTGGGACGACGAGTTGGGCATCCCACGAGTTTGAACGAACTAGAGGCAAGGTTACAGCAAATATGGAACGAAATGTCTCAAGACATCATACAGAACTTGTATGACTCAATGACCGATCGTATCGCATCGTGCATTCGCGCTAGAGGGGTCCAACGGAGTATTAACTCCTCCGTTCTTTTGCCTTTTTCTCTGAAATAAATTATCCTTTTTCTTTGATTTTCTTATCATTTACTTATATCAAAGTAGTCATTACGTATGTAAAATTTCGTTTCATTTTGAGGACTCCTTCTTGGTGCGCTAATTTTTTTGTCCATGAGTGTATATATATATATATATATATGACACGGAGCTTGTTTTGCTCCCGTGTTATTTAATGTAAAATTATTTTAATGTAAATTATTTTAATGTAAAATCATTTTAATGTATCATTATGTGGATGAAAATGCTTTAATCTGGTTGACTGCACAGTATCACTTTTTTTCCCAGTGTATTGATTTGGTTTATCAATTTCAAAATTAACATTATAAAGTTGGCTTAAAATTGTATAAGGGCTGGAATAAGGTGAATCTAATTTTCTTGAATTTTGGTATTTAAATTCTTCGTACTTCACTAAGTCACCAATCTTAAAATTTGACTGTACAAAATGTCTATCATATCTCTGTTTATTAAATAATTCTCAACATTTTTTGATAAGGCTTTGCGAAAAATATACCACAGAAATTCAGAATGACAATGTAAACATTAAATCATTAGAAATGACACTAAATATTATTTTTCACTTGTACATATAACAGCATGACCTACTTAATCACTAATATATAAGCAATCTTCATTTCAATATCTTCCTCAATTATTAATTGCACTAAAATCTAACAACACACATAAAAATCAATAGTAGCAGAAAAGTTAAATATCACTCAATGAAATTAATATTTGCACAAATGAAGTCATTAAGATATATTAAAAATAGTTAATTAGAATTTAAATGTATGGAATCAACTTTCAAAATTATTTATACTACTGAAAGCAATTTCTTTCTCAAAATTTTTTTTTTATGCACCTTTCATCATCTTTCTTTTGCTAACTAAAAACTCTAACCAATATGGGAATTGAAAGAATCATGTAAAACTGCTCATGCATGTTCAAAACTTATAAATCCTTCACTTAATTGTTAAAATATGTTTAATTACTCACATTTTATTCAATATTACTCATACAATCCTACCATTATCAAATTTAAACCACACCAAAATCCCTCACTTTATATCTATGGATTGAAAATACTACTATAATTTCCATACCTTATTTTTAAAAAAAATCACAATCAATTCAATTTCATTCAATACTTAACACACTCAAAAACTATTTTATTAAAATACAACTCGATTAAAAACATTTCGCCTTCAAAACTCAATTTAAAAAATTTTAACTTACCCCTATGTCTTTTACTCACTGTATATTTTTATTTTTTTTCATCACTTTTTCTGAAATCACTATTAAAATTAATTAGAAATTGAAATCTTCATTTTTTTAAAAATTTTGCACGTGCAATCGTCTTAAAGTCCTTGGCGCTATTCCTCGAAATCTCTATGATGTTTAAGAATCTGTTATGCTTTTTTATTATGTCCCGAAATAGTTCTGGAATATTGTATACTGTTGTCGGAGAGTCAATTTCACCAGGAACAGTCCAAGAAGCTTGATGAAAGTTTTTTTTTTGATGAAGTTATAAAATGCTGTCTCGTCTTCATTAGTGAACGTGCAATCGAAAGTTTCACGCAATTTTTCGTCTATCATATCCAACAGATTATTTTTAAGGATTTCTGGAATAAGAAAATTTTCTATTGTCAATTTTATAGCGGTTTGATTTCTTTCACAGCAGTCTCTGAATTTTTTTTTTTTGAGACGAGTTTTTCGGTTTCGTGTGGGAGGAATTCTGGTTTCCCTGTAGAAACAACAATGTTTTTTTGTTTTTCTCTTTCTTTTCCAGTTCGTAGTCATCTTCACCATCGAATTAGAGCATATGGAATTTATTAGTCGATGAATTTGCAATCATTCTCGAGCACACCCTGGTAAAAATCCTTTGGCTTGGTCGTTTCGCCCATGACGTTCATCACAACGCGGCTTCTGACACGGAGCTAGTTTTGCTCCCGTGTTAACATCAATTCTATGCAGTCACGTCCATTGTTGAATTGGGCGAGTGGTAGGCCTTTTAAATAAATAGTCCAAACTCGTCTTAACTCCGTGTTTATTGAACTTCGTAAGTTGACCACTCTCCAGGTTGATTTCCGCTCTTCGCCATTTTATAATCTACTCGGCGACGACTGCCACGAGCATCCGCCCTCAATGAGATTCCCACTCAATCTACCGCCAAAACTTAATTTTCTCCGAGCTCCTGCTGCACGGCGCATGTGCAGACCTCATCCTTGGGCATCTGGACCCTCATTATTGCTGATCGTGCATTTTTAACTTCACGCCCAAAACCTGTACCCTTCTAAAAATAAATCCTCTCCCTAGAATTATTCGCTTTCTGCTCAAAGTCGCTTTTAAAGGATGGTTCCCCACAGAAAAATACGCGCCCTTTGTAAATGGATTGTTAGATTCTTGTTATTTTAAACCCCCCTTCCCCGTACTTCTGAATTATGTTTTGACAGCTCAGTTATGTTTTGACATATATATATATATATATATATATATATATATATATATATATATATATATATATATATATATATATATATATATATATATATATATATATATATGCATATATATATATATAACGAGCCTGATATTTGGTCTCTAAGCGTGCTCTTAATATAGTAGATCCCCCTTAATTACTCCCTAATACTTATTAATAATATTGCAGTCAGTAAACATAGGCCGTGGCAAATGATTACAATTTAATTATTTCCAACAAGTTTATTCCAACTATTAATTTAACTACCCTCGACTCAATCCGCACATAATTTAGTTTTCCAAGTAATCATCTCAACTCTCGCGATGCGTGACCAGTCCCGATCAAAATCTATCCCTCTCTGCCGAAACTCTATTGTTCCTCAAGGCATCTAACCTTCTCGCGCATGCTCATTGACGTCTGCCGAATGTTCCAGAAGGATCTTTGCTTAGATTGCAGTTAATTTTCGCGTTAAACCCAGTCTAAACTCCAAAACAACTCCCCACGCAATGATGACTGCGATTCTCTTTTCTTGATTCCTCCCAAGGCCATCCAAGTCTATTAATAACTCATATCGCTGATGCATTTTGTAGACGCGTGTAATCTGATTGACTCCGAATAATAACGACTTTTAACGTTAGAAATTAGTTATTTTGAAGCCCCCTGTAAATTATCAATTAATGCTTAACAACTCCCCCCCCCATTCCCCTGAAGGCACGCACACAAGGAGTAGCTAATTCCATGTGGCAGTTTTCAGAAGAGAAAAACACTAAAAGTAACCTCGAACGTAAATTATAATCAACTGGAAGAATGCTAAGTAGGGCTGCAATGCCTAGTCAACAAAAATTAAATTAAAACCTAAATGAATGAAAATGAACCCTAACCTAAATTTATCTCTTCTTACACCTAGCCGGATTGAACCGAAGGTATGAGTACATATTACATAAGTCTCCATTCGAGACATTCTTGACTTGAAGACACATCAATTATTAAAATATCAATTATCAAAATTTGTAACAATTATTAAAAACACAATTAATTTAAAATATTATCAAAAGCACACAATAACACCTCAAATATAAGTAATTACAATAAGAAAATCAAAAATCACCTTTAATATTCAAATGTAATGTAGAAGTCCACATCTGTATACAAACAAAATAAAAATATTAACTTACTAAATCGGACGCTAGACATTATTCTTCATCTGTACACAAAACCAAAAAAAAAAACATATTTTCCCAAAAGAACACCATAGTTATACAATTGTTTTTATGAGATCCTGAGAGAAAAATATACACAGAAGTAGCTCAAAAAGAGAGTTAAAACAAGATAACTTTTTTTTTTTAAAAGACAACACACAAAGTTTAACCATCTAAAAATGGAGTCAAGAGTGTTAGGCATTAAAAAACAAAAAGGAAATGGATCTCTGAAATTCACATTATTTTTATACTATCAAATTATAAACACATCATAAAATTTATATCATCCTAATCAATAAAACAAAGAATACACAATGTGAGATTATAAAAATATATGAGAAACAGTAAATAAGATTTTAAAAGCATGGAATCACATTATCAACACATCACTACATTATAATCCTTCAACTTTCCCTGTTATAAAATTAAAAAAAAAATTCTCTCCAGTATTTAAACTTCTTCATTATCTTCATGATACATTATTTTTTCAATTTGAACGCTAAACCATCTAAAATTCGTGAAAGCATGTAATTCATACTCATGTTTAATCAATCTTATTAACACAACTATATTCTCATCAAAATCAAAAATAATCATAAACGTCATATTTTTTTCAATGAAGGGGTATAGATAAGAGGTTATTTCCATGGATTGTTCAGAATATTATACAATATCAATAAAATTCATTTTAACACAATAAAATGCTTAGCTTCATAGGCCCTCCTCATTAATTTGGCAACCAAAAATATACACTATAAAAACCCTAAGCACAATATTTATCAAAAATGTATAGTAATCAAATAGGATACCCAAATTATGTTAAGACTCAAAATATAACCACACTTACAAAACTGTAAGATCGATGTAACTTAAAATAATACTTCATGAAACTCAAGATATATAACACAAAAATATATACAAGAAATAAAAGATCATCATCAACTCAGGAGACCAGAATTTGCAGAAAATTTTTAAAATTGCTCATAATTTAGCACATTATACTTAGCTTTCCCCCCCTCCCAAAGAAAAATTTGGGTTAACAGTTTAATCTTATCACATGACAATATTAAAGCGTTTGAATGTCAAAGTATTAATAAATTTTTCTGTAAAACATGAAATAAATCTTCACACTCAAATTTCTTTTCAAAATCTTTGCAAAACAGTACACACAAATAGCAAATTTTTATTCAGCAGTTTAAAACTACCCTGAAAATTTAGATATTCAATGCAAACCGATTGGGAAGTTACGTCAGAAAAATTTAAGTGCCCAAATCCTCCTAGTTATACCAAAGTGAACCCATTCTTCATTGAACAGGTGTAGGTAATATCAGTTTAAAAATTGTGGGTTATAGCTCCCAGAATTGCTGAATTTATTTTAATTCCGATGTCACCTCCAAAACATTCTTTTTCAATTAAACATGGCAATACAAAAACAACAATCCAAGATTTATTTCAAAACAATTTATAAATCATAAATATTGCTAACCCCAATGCAGTTAATCCCCCCAAACAAAAAAAAAATTAATTCACCAAATTTTTCGTTTCCAATATACAATTTTTTTTTGCTTCTTCATTCTTGAATTTACCGTTCTCTGGTGACTTCCTTCGCTGGTCCAAATTTTCTCCATGGCGAAACAGCACAGATCTTGAATTTTAAACTGAAGACGTAAAAATAGAAGCAACACATATGTCGAAAACAGATTTCAACAATTTCTCTGAATATTGAAAATACCACAGCATCGGAAAAGAAAAAAAACACACTTCGAAGATTCACACGATGTCCGCGATGAAAGATGAATCACAAATTTTAACGGGGAATACACAAAAAAATCTTGACACATTCGAACACACTTCTGGAACCACATCCTAGTATTTCCAGATGACAAATTTCAGGAAATAAAAACAACCGCATCATTGGTGGTCGATGAAAACCATCGAAGACCTGAAGGGGGAGGGGGTAACCCGCCAGAACAGATAGACTCGATGCGAATGGCGTCATCGTCACACAGCGTTATCAGGCGCAACTGGATTCCGCCAGGCCTTCCTCCCCACACAAATCGCACCGAAGCAACGCAAATAAAAACCCGGCAGATCTTGCAATTCTCTTTGAAGACGATAATCAGCATTAATATTGAACTTAATCCAGGGTGTGATGTCGGCGTCAGCACAAACACAAAATTTTGCAGCTTCAAAACAAAAACAATAATTTTCCGGAAAATTTTCCGCCAATGGTCAACGCGATCACGAGGAGAGAGATGAAAACTTGGACAAATTTTACAAATTTAATTCTTTAAAACTTAAATTTAAAAAGGCTGTTGGGTTAATTTTTCCCCTCGCGCGAAATGCTGCGAAATCGCGCGAAATGCTATATATATATATATATATATATATATATATATATATATATAATATGCATATATATATATATATATAACGAGCCTGATATTTGGTCTCTAAGCGTGCTCTTAATATAGTAGATCCCCCTTAATTACTCCCTAATACTTATTAATAATATTGCAGTCAGTAAACATAGGCCTTGGTAAATGATTACACTTTAATTATATCCTACATGTTTATTCCAACTATAAATTTAACTACCCTCGACTCAATCCGCACATAATTTAGTTTTCCAAGTAATCATCTCAACCCTCGCGATGCGTGACCAGTCCCGATCAAAATCTATCCCTCTCTGCCGAAACTCTATTGTTCCTCAAGACGTCTAACCTTCTCGCGCATGCTCATTGTCGTCTGCCGAATGTTCAAGAAGAATCTTTGCTTAGATTGCAAATAATTTTCGTGCGAAACCCAGTCTAAACTCCAAAACAACTCCCCACGCAATGGTGATTGCGATTCTCCTTTCTTGATTCCCCCTAAGGCCGTCCAATTCTATTAATAACTCCTATCGCTGATGCATTCGTAGACGCTGGTGTAATCTGATTGACTCCGAATAATAATGGCATTTAACGTTAGAAATCAGTTATTTTGAAGCCTCCTGTAAATTCTCCATTAATGCTTAACACAGACACACACACACACACACACACATATATATATATATATACATATAAATATAAATATACATATATATATATTTATATATACATATAAATATATATATATACATATATGCATATATATATATAAATATATATATACATGTATATATATATATATATATATATACAGGTATATATATATATATATATATATATATATATATATATATATATATATATATATATATATATATATATATATATATACCTGTATAATATCATTATTGTCCATACATGCAAGTTTATGAACATATTTATACTTTTACATAAAAATTTACGAATCAAAATTTTAAAACTGAATTCTGATTTGAATTAATTAAGTCTCCTATTTTCTTTTAATTAATGCTGGAAGGAATGGCTATTAAAAAAACACTTCTGCTCATCATCAGGATAGCATAACTGAGTAATGTATCATCTGCAGATTAGTGGATAAATGATTTGAGTCCCAAAGATGGCAAACGAACGCTAAATGGCACCAATCTTTCGGGAGAAGAATAATGGACCGTTAATTAATAAATGGTTAAGGTCAGAAAAAGCTCAGAAATGGGAAAAAAAGTATAAGGCTAATATCCTGTTTCATTTGTTTTAAAAGATACAGAAAATGACGCAAGAAATGGCAGTGAAAATGTGACTACATCTCATATCTTGAGTAGCAGAACTGGATAATGCCTCATTGGTTGACAGGCAAATCATTGCTAAAATGGTACAATGCACAACTTAATGATGGTTTTCCCGTAGGTGGTGCTGTAGAGGAGGAATTTCAAACAGTATTGCTATTTAGCCATGTAATGCCTTTTGCATGTAGGAGGTAATTGCTTTTTAAAGTTATTTTTAAACAAGGATTACATTTTTTTTCCCCCAATGAGTCTTATCGGAAAATAAAATAACAGGCGGAAGAATGGGGAGAATTTTACGGAGTGAATTAAAAGCAAAACTTCAAACCAGTCACTTTGTCTGGTTTTAACATTATCAGAAAAGCTAAAATACGATACTGAACTTGTTCTGCCAAAGTAGGTAATATACATTCCTTTCTGGTACACCCTCACCCATCCAAATTTGGACATTGATTCAACATTTCATAATTTGAACCTTTTAAAATTTTTTTTTAGTAAAACATGGGTTTAAGACAAATTTTTGAATTAATGAAGTTTTGAAATATAAATCTTTCTCAACTTTGACCTTTGGGCCTTTTTTTTCCGATAGTTTCTATATAAACATGGTTTTAAGAACAGTTTTGACATTTTTCCTTTTTATTTCCATTAGAAAGATATAAAAAAGGGATCCATTTTGATGGATCACATATGTATTTAAGTTGTAGAGATTTCAGCCTATTTATTGTACTTCTGAGTTAAATTTAGATATTTGTGAAGAACTTCGTTCTTTCAGAGTGAATTTGAAAGAGTTAAGAAAAAAAATCTAAAAAATCCAATATGTCGAGAATAGAATAAAAATGAAAAAATATCAGTAATCTGAACGGTGAATAATCCTTAAAAAATATATCATTTAAATTGAAAAATAATCTTTTAATGCAAAGAGAAACGAGGTCACTTTTACGGGCACTTAGAATAAAGTTGCCAAACGTTAGGCGTGCGTGGCAGAAGCCACCAAAAACGAGGCCAAAGCGGGTGGATACCGTACCCAAGCCGTAGATATATGTGTATCTTGTTTGTCGTTAGTTTTGGTGCCTAATAATTGATTTTTTACATGCGTATAATGAAATATAAATATTAAGCAGTTTAGAACCTTATTTTTAAGATTCGTAATTGGGAGCTCTCGGATTTAACAACAAAAAGAATTGGTCTTCGTGCCCAGTTTTTGAGAGTTTGACTATATATTATAAACAGTTTTAAGAAACTGCACGCCACACGCTCAAATTGAAATTTATAAATTACCCCTTTGGGAAACAACTTTTGCTGAGTATGGTGTTGTTCAGGTCGATAGATGCCCGTATTTATAGCTTTAAATAGACGAATTATAAAGATTTCCTTGTATATATAAATACTAGCTGAATACCCGTGCTTTCGCTACGGAGTACATTCAAATTAAATACAACGGTCAATTTAAGCAATTAATGCCCCCCCCCCCTAGAAAAAAATATTTATAATAAATACAACGGTCAATTTATGTAATTAATGCAGAAAAAAACAAAAAAAAATATATTTATAAAAAAATCGTAGCGGATATTTTAATAGACAAAATAATGTAGAAGAAAATAGTCAAATTAAATACAACTGTCAATGTATGCAATTAATTTGTATGTTTAATATCTATAAAGCATACTAATTTGAATTAAATTCTTAAAAAACTTCCATCTCAATTAGTCTATTGGTTAAATTTTATCTTTCACCGTATTTTAATATTTTTTTTGTCAATTTATTTCGTTGTTATGCTCGTGACGAAAAGTTAATTTAAAGTATCACAAAAGAAAAGAAACCACGTGATTAGCATTTAATAAATTACATTCTAAAACTTGATCTTTAAAAATTCACCAAAAATCAGAAAATAGAAGTAAAGATTTGAAAAAAGATTTCATTTTAAAGGAATTTTTATAATCTTTCTCGTGATATAAATTTTATAACCCTCAGATCATTATTTTAAATGCAAACTTAAAAAAGATACAAAAACAGCTTAAAAATTCAATTTAAAAAATCTAAGAATAATTTTTCGAAAATCTTTCTTGTGCACCCCTACACTATAAGAAGAATCGACATACAAATTTTCAGCCCTTTAGGTACAGCGGTTTGGTCTGTGCGCTATCTGTCAGTCAATCAGTCAGTCAGTCAGTTACGGAATTGTTTTATATGTACAGATAATTTTTCCAATAATATTTAATAAAATATGCTGCACACAGTGTAATCTTAGTCTGTTAAGCAACTTCATTTCTTTTACAGTTAAACGACTTATTTCTTTACTATAGAAAATCTTACTAAACGGCATAAGTATACCTAAATAATTCGAAATATTTTCACTTTGTTGTATGAATTCGGTTAGGTAAACTTTGTTTTTATCCATCGAAAGAAATAATGGACAGACTCAACTATAAATAATACAATATCGCTTAACCGTAAGTATAGCTAAAAAACATTATCATGTATCCTGAAGTATTAAAGATAGAAACAGAAATCGCTACTGAATAAACATAAATAAAAATCATTTGTCCCGCAAGTGTACCAAAATATCTATTTGCGTTCTCTAGACGGAAAAATTTCTTTTGTTGAGATGCAACCGTGATTTTTACAGATGTAGCAGTGAATAATTTCTTTTCTTGCCTGATTAAATGAATTGATCTGTCATAAACGGTTCTTGAAACCTCAAGAGGGGGTTGTTTCCAAAGTGTGATAAGAAAAAAGTAGATGACGTTAATTAAAATTGAAACCCGCAATTTTTCACAATAAACAACTAACACTCCATTTCCTGACTTAATACTTTTAACTCTGAGAACTTAGATGTTATCTGAACAAAATGATGGAATTTATGCACATCGTCCAGAAAAATAGCTTATTAGTCTTGCTAGATATTTTCTAGAGGTAAAAATCACTCAAACATTTTTAGTTTTCATGATACGAAAGAGGATGTTGTGTTACGATGAAGAGAAGCATTAGAATAATTATGCAAAGTTGTGCTAAAATACTTTTAAATGATGATCGTGTAATTCTTTGATTTATATGTATATACATATTAAGTAGAATAAATTTTCTGGCGGGCACTGAGAATTGCAAAGCTAGAATACTATTTTCCTACTTATAGCTAATTGCATTATTATCCTCATAATTGCTTTAACAAAATCTCTAAAAGGAAATGAATCTGAATCGACAGTTTGAAAAATACAATAGAACCTCTCAAATCCGAATTTATTGGAGATGGAATTTGTTTGAGGGTACATTCAAAAATCTTTTTTTGGTGAGTTTTTTAATTTAATTTTTCCTTAATGTAACATTTAATGTAATGTTTAGCAACTGAAGTACTAGACATTGAATAAGTTTCGATTAAGAACTGATAGTAAGGAAGAAGCATATGAAAATAACTATGGTCTAGAAAAAACGGATGCCAGACAATTAGAGGTACCAAAAACAACAAAAATTAGAGGATTTACTATTAAATATTCAACAATTTGAAGAATGTAGAGTAGAACCTCTCGAATCCAAATTATCTGTAGATAAAACCTTATTGAATGTTAAGGAGAAAGCGTTATTATTGTTCCCAAAGAATTTTTTAACGTCAGTATTTCCTTGATGCAATGTTTAATGCAATGTTTTACTGATTAACTAATAGTTATTCAACCTGTTGCAATTAGATGCGGAAACTGAGGGAGAAAAATTGTGAAAAGAGTATCGGTTGAAAATATTCTGATGCCAGACAATTAAAGATACCAGAAAATCACATAATTAGATAACAAACCTGATGAAATTCAAGTTTGTAGTATGTACGACAGAATCTTGCAAATTCGAATCAATTGGAAGTGTCGAACTTATTTGGTTACTGAGGGTTGTAGAAAATGCAAAATTATTTTGTCCCATTAATTTTTTACGTTATTACTTCAGCATTGCCCTACTTTATAAAATATATAATTAATAAAGTGATAGAAATTCAATGAGTAGTGAATATGAACTTGAAAGTAAGTGAGAAAAGCCGATAAAATGAACAACGCTCAAGAGAGATTTGATGAAAGTGAATAAGGAATATCAGATAAAAAATTAGATGAAGAAACTGGACGAAATTCTACAGTTTTATGAATATTGAGTAGAGCAAATGAAGTTCGAATTCATTACGGGTCAAACCTACTTTGATTAGTGAGTTTTTCGAAATAAGCGAAATTATTTTCCTTAATAATTTCGCTTATTTCGAAAATTATTAAGCTTATTTTCCTTAATTTAATATAAGGCTTATTTTCCTTAATTTAATACTTTATGGAAAGTAAAACTAATAAAGTAAATTAAGGTTAAAGAGTTGCGATTAGGGAAGAAAGTGTGAGAGAAAAGCAGATGAAAACTATGCTTAGAAAAAATGATGCCGAATAATTAGGGATGCGTCTAAACCTTCCAAAATTATACCGCTTTGTGATGTAGAGTAGATGATTTGGAGCGCTACGATCAAATTTTGCTACACGAGGGTTAATTAAACCTGGTCCTACTGTTTAAAGCCGAGTTTGAACGGCTACAAACATCCATGCAAACATTGGGACTCGAACCCACAGGATCTCAACCGAATGCAAGCGCTCTAGCCATTTGGCTATCACCTGGCCTATATAGAGTAGAATATCTCAAATCGGAATTGACTGAGGGTAGAAACTTTTTGGGTTAGTGAGTGTTTAGAAATATATGAAATTATGTTTCCGATAATTTTTTTTACATTGATATTTCCTCAACATAATTTTTAAAGCAATGTTTAACTTATGAAGTAATAGAAATTGAAAGAGTTCTGATTAGGAAGGTGAATGTGAGGAAGAGGTGCTTATGAAAAAATAGCGGTCAGGAAAAATAATTCCAATATTAGACGAATAGGTATACTAATAGTAACAATAATTAGATGAAGATCATGACTAAATTTTACAATTTTGGAATCAGATCCTTGGATGGGAAGAAATTTGAAATAGATACAGCTGAACAGTTTGATAGGAGATTGAGGTTATCGTTTCCACCATATCTACGCAAAGAACAAAATAGTTTCCATAAAACTTTCAGAAAAAAAACTTGGAAAGAAAGGACAGTCAATGAATTGTTGGAATACCAGTATGACAAACAGCATATTGCTAGTACACTTGAAAAGGCAGTTCATTACGTTGAACAAAATATCAATGCATTAACCGATAAATGTATCTTTTATACACAGTCATTATTATTGTTAGTTCTCTAGGGCAAAAATTGACTGTCTCATAAAAACAATGGATTTGTAATTTATATTTGAAAACATTTTATGCAAAAGTATATGTATTCAATATGCATATAATGAATTTAAAGTGACTTCGGCTATCCTTACTTTTATAATGAAAGGATCCCCATATGGTAAAGTTGGCTATTTAATTTAATTTAATTTATTTTATCACTTCCGATTAAATGGAATTTTGGATTTCTTAGGTTCACACTGGCAAAATTCTATTTTAGTAGTGCAAATGAAATTTTAACTGCTGATAATAAGGAGTACAAACCTATACTCATCAAGAACTTTGAGTAATTATTTCTTCTGCAGTAGTGTATAAAACTCAGTTGTACTCAATGTTCCAATCAGAAAATCCAAGAATTAATTTCTAGTGTTAACCAATTAGTTTTTGTTTTTGTATGCTTTTAGTCACATTTTTTGAAATCCAAAAACACGATACACCCCACCGCACTTGAATGTAGGAGAAAAACACAAATGTTGAAGATGAAAATCCAGGGGATTACTTGAGCATTTCACAGAGTATAAAGCAATTGCAATTTGGACAATTTCGAGTGATCCCAGCAGCAGTACGATAAGAAATTAACTAAAAACACTGAATAGACAGCTTAAGTAATAGAGAATTTTGCTGGAAAGAGAATGACCCAGACAGAACAGTGCCAGGCAGGCAGTGTTACCACCTACAAGTTTTCTGCTTGGATTTGGATGAAACTGATATAGCAGTAAGATGCAAATGCAAACTGTTTCTTTTGAGGTGGTAAGTTAAATTTCACATGGAGCTTTATGTTTTGTAAAGGAAGGTAAAAAAAATAATTCTGCTAGTGTCTGTGCATACATGTGCAGGTTTAAAATAAAATAAAATGTGGTAACAACTGTCTTTCGGTCAGTGTATGGTTGAAAATTAGCACATGCAGTAATTCATTTGTCTCAGTCTGGTTAAGGCCCTTTAATATTTCTCATTTTAACAATACTCGCACAGTAAAAGTATAAAACTATAGTACGTATGCACGTCACATACTGCTTCAAGGCATACGTAAGTTAAAAAGTATTTGGATGAATTATTTCTATACGCCCATATGTTATGAAGCTTAGGTACTATTTGTCGAAGTATATGAAGATTGGAAATCTGTTGGTTCTAAATAAAAAATTCAGATAAAAAATGACACACTGATGGAAAATTACGTACTAAATTACAAAACAGTTTTAAAAATATCTTTTAAAATTTTTTTGATGAAAATTCGGAAGGAATTTTGAAAAGTATTATTTCAACGAAGCAGTCATAAAGATACCATTTGCGAGAATGGATAATGAACAATTTCAGTTTTTAAAAGAAGATCTGCAGGAGGAATTCTAAGCATATCTTTGAAATTTCCTTGCAATTCAGCCAATTTAAAGGTAAGCAATAATTCTGAAAATGTTTCTAAAGGTTAAAGGAATTTATTTTCTGTTACTTATAACTGAATTCTAAATAAGAAGGAGCTGGTAATATTTTTACCGTAAAGGATGTATTAAAATGCAGTTTTACGCAGTTAATTTTTATTCAACTATTCAGAGTTCATTATAGCGCGTGAAGAAGGGAAGACTAAAAATGACGTTTGAAATTATTGCTCATGCTTGAAAAAAATTTTGGCATCTACTTCAATAGTATTCCGCATTTGAAATGATTTATATCCTAACTATTTTGCATACTTTGTATGTTGTGTCAATAATACGTTACTATCATTTTACTCTTCATGAATGAAAAATATTCTACTTTAAAAAAGCTTTGAAAGGACCAAATTGAATAGGTTGACAGACATTTCATATTTTTACCGTTTCTGTTAATTCAGTATTAGTTACTCAAAAAAATTTCAGTTTAGATGCATTATTATATTTGTACTGAAACATCAATAGATCGAGAATATAGGGATAATAATAGGTGAATATGAGGATAATTTGATAAATTTCATTTATACAGGTGGTTATCAAAGAAAGGGATCATCACTTAAAAAGAACGGGGGATTCACGACGTATGCAAATCCCGACGTTGACGTCATCGGCGATCAAAGATAAAAAACGGTGAGCAGATATATAATATGGGAAGTAATAGTATCAGCTATACCGCAGTAATAATACAGTAGATGTAAAATTAGCTTTTGTGGAAATTATGGAAAAAAAATTGAATCTGAGTGACTTGCGCAGAAAAGTATGTGAATTGGCACAAGGTTTTCAGGTGCTTGCGTAACTAAAACGGAAGAAATTGCTAACACGAGGCATAGTATCAAAAATTATATTACGGAATTTTTATATTACGGCAGATGCTTCCTTAATCGTGGACATCACACGAAGATGCAAACGAGGAAAAGGCGAAACTTGGTACGGATGGAGTGACGAAAAGCGCATACTACAATACTGCAAATAACAAAAGAGGCGAAAATGAATCATAATGATCCTGTTTAACAACAGTTCATCGGGAGATGCTAAAAGCTGGTATTAAGGCCATCCAGAAAAGACTCATTACCAGTGCTAGAAAATGTGTCAGAGGGTGCTATGAATATGAAATATGGAGTTTAAATGATTAAACATGTGCCACCTGGTCGTATAAATCAAGCTTCACACTACTTCTTACCACTGGTAGAGTATATGGTTGATGATCACCTTCTGGAGCATACCGTAGATGATAAGAGGAGAAAGTATTGGATTCATCCCCTACACGAGAGAAGATTGGCCATTGGCTAGTTTCATACTGTGTGCCAAGAAGTAAAGAAATACCCCGATAAGTCCTATCAATATTATCAAATGTGTGAAGCCTCGTTTCAAGAATCAGAGAGATTTAATCCTTGTGAAAACCTTCCTCTTTCTCATCCCATGCTCTTTGCTTTGCAAATTAATCGATTTATAAATTTATCCCAATATTCCATAATCACTTAAGGCTTTGAAATTGTGATTAGTATTTGAATGTTGAACGTCATGTATCCGAATGAACGTTGCGTAGAACGTAGCAGTAGTCTGACTGGCTGCGATAAGAATGCACTTACAGCTTCTGTTATGTCCGTGCGCTAACTGAACAACCACTCCCAACTAACTCAGTGTCATGCATTTACATACCATGGTCAAATGTAATGAGTCAGTTAGTTGGGGTACTCCAGTACAAGAACGTAATTTGAGCGCAGTGT
Source organism: Dolomedes plantarius (assembly GCA_907164885.2). NCBI lineage: Eukaryota > Metazoa > Arthropoda > Arachnida > Araneae > Dolomedidae > Dolomedes > Dolomedes plantarius. Next base: position 69,760,705 of record OU015501.1, read on the forward strand.
GGTGCTACTAATACATTTTAAATGCCAGCTTCAATTACGCGATGCAATTTACATTTAGTACAGAGCTAGCCTAACGTCCCCATGCATCGTGCGAGACATGTAGCTTGAAAAGCATGTACAGCATCTGTCCTGACACCTCAATAGTCTGACCTTAACGTTGGGAACATCTGTGGGAAAATTTGTGAGAAAGTTTCGATCCCGTTCTCTCATTCCAGCATCATTGTAACAGTTAGGACATGTGTTGCAGAATGAACGGCACCAAGTTCCAATATCTTATGTGCAAAACTTATATCACTGTCCCACGTCGAATTCCTGTCTTTTTGCAAGAAAAAGCTGGGTCTACAATTTATTAATAAAAAGTTCTACAGAATACATGGCCAGTGTATCCATTATTTTGATAAACCCGTGTTCCTACGAGTAATTAATTAAACTTTATTCTCAATACAATCCTGTTCCGTAAGTAACTTTCCAACTGTCAAAAGAGGGAGAATTTAAAATTATTTTTCCGGTTATATATATATATATATATATATATATATATATATATATATATATATATGTATTATATATATATATGTATTATATATATATATATATATATATATATATATATATATATATATATATATATATATATATATATATGTATTATATATATATATATATATATATATATATATATATATATATATATATATATATATATATATATTTATATATATGAAACGAATTTCAATCGTTTTCCTTCATTAACTTTGTCCTACCGCAATAGAGCATTATCCCTCAATTTGACCTGGATACCAAATTAATCTATTAGTTTTCCCCTTAAGCAAACCACGCGCCTACAGGTTATATAAGAAGAGTGTTCTAGAATATGACGTGATCCTCATGAACTCATCCGAGGTGGCGTGATTGGGGTCAGGTGTCACGTTTAAACCAATTGGAAGTTCAGCGCGCCTGTACTCAAGGGCATAGAACTAGAGTTTAGCGAGTCTCCTGTGTCTGATCTGGGGCCTGGAAACATGTAGTTTTTGCGCTGCGGTTTTTTTTAACCATTATGTACAGCTCCGGCGGCTTCCGGAGTACTTGACTGTCAAAAATGTGATATATCCGTGCCTAAGTGTAAGGCCCGACCAATGTTGTAAGCTTTCCAGTGAGTGACCTAAGAATGAAATAAGTTTAAGACGATGGAAGTACGATTTTCACTACGAACTCCCTGTATGTGTGCCTTCCGCAGCAGCTCTCCACGACTGCACCCTGGATCCGAAATGCTTAAGTCAGGCCTGTATTCCATTTCTGCACTGGTCCGACATCTCTCCTTTGGATTCATTACACACACACACACACACACACACACACACACATATATATATATATATATATATATATATAATGAATAATTTAAAAGGTTTAAAAATAGACACTAAATAAAATTTAATTATGAATTCTATACAACAATAAGTTAAAATAATAAAAAGTTATTTTTTCCGGCTGGAGGCATTGATAGATTTTTATTTTGCAGTATGTTTGAAAATACGCATTACTTAAAAATCAATGAAAATAATATAACATGAATTATTTATATAACCAGGGGAAATAAAATCAAATATATCTCATAATATATTAAACTTTAGTATTCTGTTATCGAATTTAAAATAGGGGGAAAATGTTTATGATCAGGACAAAGTAATGACATATTAACACTTTAACTTCATCTATCCAACTATCTGAAAAGAATTTTTTAATAGTTGGCGTATAGTAAAAAGAGAGGATGTCCAATTTAGGGTAATTATTTCTAAGAATGCAAATTAATGCTTACATCTTTTTACATTGAATAATCTATTTAATAGTTCAGAATATGTTGAGTTACGCTCTAAATATGCATATAATCTTTTCAGAATAGCGCTTTATAAAACAATTATCCCTATCAGTTTTTAATTAAAATGATAATCGCTAGAAAAAAGGTTCGTTTGTAAAGCGTATATATTATAACAGTTTGTAATTAAAATTTTGGTAATGTATAGGAAAAAAAGAATCAAGAGTACAGAAAATAATTATTTGGGGATAAATTGTTATAAAAAGGGAAAAAAAGAATTAGCCTTCTGCAAGAAATTGCGTTTTATCTCACGAGTCTAATCTCCATGATTTTAATGCTTGCTTCGCAAAATCGTCAAAGTTTGATACACATCAGTATAATTGAAGACTGAATAAATTCCATCATTTTTATAATTTATACTTTATTTTAAAAATAGATAAAATACCTATTCTGCTATCATGAACATTAAATATGTCGCGTATCATTTCATCTGTTGTCTGTTTTATTTACTTTGTTAATATGAATGGTTATTGGTCATTATATAAAAAGCATTTTTAAATATACTCGAAGAAGGCCGTGTAAGAAATACACTCGGTTTTTTAAATCACTTTTGTCCAGCTACATTCATATCTGTACGATGGTAAATAAAATTCAGTAGATTCACTTGGGGTGTCAAGTAAGGTTTAGCAGCCAAGTGTTGTAATGGGGGGGGGGAGGGATGAAATGCTTCATGAAACCAACTAAAATACTTTATCTCAAAACGATGACTCACAGGAGAAGATTATGCACTCTCCAACAAGTAAATCCAGAGACTTCGACAGAAGATGCCGGGACAGGAGAATACGATCTTTGCCTTAATTCTAGGTCCACATAGAAACCTAGAAACCACCTAGAAACCACCTAGGTAACCTAGCCGCTGTAATGGGGATTACCCATTCCTCTAAAACTAAGGGATCGAGAAATCTCCCTCCCCCCTCCTTCCCTGTGTAAACCCGGATCTGTGTAAATTCATTAAATATGATTCAGTGTATTATTCGGTTTCGAGTTGCTACATAACAGTCACTAAATTAATTTGAATATCACTGATATTTTGAGTATTACTTGTAGAGTTTCAGAAATACTATCTAGGACAAATCCTCACAGATGCTTTATTTTGCTCGTAATGACTTTCTATAAGTTTCAGAGACCGAATACGTTAATCCAGTATTTTGCCAGTGGACAGAAATTCACAGAACATACAGAACATCAGTTTAGAAATATTTCACGAGCAGCTGCGCCTTTAAAGTACTTCATCTGAAATGACGAATTTCAAAAAGAGTTTTCCACATTGATAAAAATCCCCATAATTTGTCTTTTGTCTAGGATTTTTTGCGATCAATATGTAACTGAGATCAATATGTTATGATCAATATGTTGAATGAAGATGGAGATTACTAAATTTTATTGAAATTGATAATGTTCATTTCTGAAGAGTTATAGTTACTACCGGTGGTGAAACATAGGCATGCCTATCTAATCCAATCGGTTGAGTTCAAAACTATCAATCTCAGATATTTTGGTTTGAGTCTCTTGGTCGGTAACACCATAACGTAATGGGGGTTACTCTCTTGCATTTTCGTTGCACATTTTAAAGAATCTGCCCAACTACATCTTGAACTCAGGACTTCCTTTAAATCGCACAGAATCCGCATTTAGTTTACCGAACTCACATTAAGATGGCAGCAATACAGATATGTATTGTTAAGATGAAAGCAATACAAAGAGCTTTTCCTCCAAATAAACAAAAATATTCTAAAATTGGCTGGGAAGTTATCTTTTAAAGTCGAAAATTTTACCTTTTATATGAACAGAAAAAAATCCATTATATGTGTGCATGCGTCTTTGCAAGTATATGTAAGTTCATTGATGAGGTAATAAATCTCATGAATGCACTTTGTATTTAGAACAAATACGATTTTCTAAACCTTTATGGATCAAGTAATCCTTTTTTGTTGTATAGTAGTTTTTGTAAATTTAATGTTTTTTATAACATGACAAATTTATCTTTCTGTCTAGCTATATATTTATAAGTGAATAATTAGTTGTGGCGTCAGCACACTTACTTCATATTTTATGTTCTTCTTACAATTCTTTAGTTGTCATTGCTTTATGTTAATTTTTTACTAGAATTCTGTTATCATCATGATTTCGATTTGGAGACGTTGGTTGAATAAATTGCTTCACCCGAGGCAACAAGAGAGTCAGCATTTTGAGATCTCATCGGTCGTTTTGAAACGCAGACTAATCCGTGAATTGAAGTGTATTGCATATTTCTAACCACTGAAGCAGTTGTTTACAAAACAGTTGTTATCGCTCATGGCCTTTTGAGTTACCAAGCCTTTGATGGAGAAGGACTTTGTTCTGTTATTTTAATTCTGTGAATTAAACACTGTGTAATGGAATATCATTTAGGGGAGTATTTTATTTCTATTCTTCTAAAACTAAAAATAAAGAGCTTAGTTATAGGTCAGTTGAGTTATTGCGAACTTGACTTACCGATTGATGTTGTTGAGTGGTAGATAGCTAAGGATTAAACGTTTATGTGTTACTACCACATGAAAAAAGAAACAAAAGAACCGTGTTTCTTAAATACTCATAGAATTTTCATGACTGTTTGTTTCCTTTTTTATAACGCGGTGGGCACATTGGCTTTTGACATTCTCCCGAGAAGAAGCATCCGCGAGAACATATTAGACATATATTAGTGAATTATCCTCCATTTCCAAGGGAAAAGCCTGGGAGTCTAATGTTGATGACTGGAAAAAATTTAGTCATAAAACACCTAAAGAGTCTGTGGTCAATTTTAGACTAAGAACAGGGCACGACTGTCTGACTGAACATCTGGCCAAAATAGGGATTGTGAGTTCCAGCGTATGCACCTTATGTGAGAATGAAACTATGAATAAAGCTCACCTACTTGTTTTCTCGAAACTAGACTTACGGCAGAATGGGGACTTGTATGCTCTCTATTGGACGGCCAGAGAACTTATGTCCTGATCTCACGGTCTTCAATTATTGTGCTTCTGGCTTTTTAACTTTTTATCCTAGAACTTTACTGTTTTTAACTGGTTTTTAGGTCATTTGGTCATTCTTTTTATCGGATCTTGTGGTTTCTTTTTTGTTGTCCTGTGTTTATATATTTTTTTGAATGTTGGGTGAGTGGCCAGACCTGTATGGATTAAGTTCTAGTCGGCCATATGTAACAACAACAACAGCATCCGCGAGAAACGGTAGTTGCTCCCAACGGGACCACCGGATAAGTAAACTAACACCACCTCCTGGTGCGACCCCGTTCAGACTGAGAATCCCCATGGGCGACATCTGGAGGGTTCGTACCTTCCCCCTCCCTCTGACATCAGGGAAGGACTTTCCGGTGTACAGATATAACGCGACCACATCCGACCTAGACACGAAGGTATTTCACTGCGTTCGTCGGGATTTGAACTGAGCACCCTCCGTCCGAAGCCCTACATGCCACCACTAGTCTACCTCTGTCCCTCTACCGTTGATTATAAGTACAGGATTAGACACTGAAGAACATAAGTATATAAAACAATGTGCTCAAGGATGTAGTTAATTATTGGTGCAAAATAAAAGAGAAAGATTAGGTATATTTCCACTATTCACCCAAATACTGTAAAGTATAAAATGAGGACCAAGCCAATGAACTTGTAAAAGGAAAATAAATAATTATAAAATGTAGAATAACAAAAGAAAAATAGTATCGCGAACTAAGATTTTAACCTCATGGTTTATGTCTGGTATTATAATTTATGGCCTGTAATTGCATGTCCATAAAATCTTCTGCGCTGATGTTGCTACCAGGACGTGAACTGAGCCTGATGGCTTCAATCTATCAAAATGGTCATATATTTATTTATTTATTTATTTTTATTATTTTTTTTTCCAATGCGGAGGCACTTGTCTTTAAACATGCGCCTATACTACGCCACGGTTTTACAGTCCATTTTATTATGGGGGCACCATATAGGCGGACAGCATTACCCCCTATGAAGGGATGAATACAAACGGAGGCATTTTTTCGCGGCGCAACGACGAGATTCGATCTGAGCACCCTCAGCACCGAAAACCAGCGCGCTGTACCACTGGGCCGATACATGTATTTATGGTACTGTCTCTCTGAATAAAATGATACTAGAGATGTACTTTTTGACAAGCTATAGGGCATTTGAAAGTTTTGTATATTAATGTCACACTTAATTAGCTTTTAGATTCGTGAAACTTTTCTTTAAAATTAAAATTTTGAAGTTCAGAATTCCACGAAGAAGCGATTTATTATATTTTATACTTATAAAGAAAATTTTTTATTACATATATTCAAAGAACCACATTTTATGCTAATTGGATTGTTTTACAATTTTTGGTTTCTTGTAAATAACTTTGCATACAAAAGATTAAAATATCATTTAGTATATTATGAAACTATGCGGTTCAATTCCCCTTTGCTCAATGTAACACAATTTTGCAAAAAAAGCGATACACTGAATAAAATTTTCTTCCCATTTCTGATGGATTAAAGGCATTATTTTTGTAATATAAATGAACATATTATCTTTCATAGAAAAAAATCTAATTTGTAACAAAATTAATCTTTATAATTGATTTAATATAGACTTTATAGTAAGATTATTTTCCGTCCATTATATAGTGTTTTTCACTGTATATATTAGTTTTTTCCACATGCTTACATAAAATTTTGCAGATAAAAATTTATAGAAAATTAATTAAGCCCTAAAGATATTTTTAAAACGTACAATAAAAGATTAGGGTATTGATATTATTCTGTATTTTGCATTAACTAGAGATTTCATCAGTAACCAATGCAGATATGCATGAAGTACAAAACATGACTGAATATAGTAGATTCTGTCACAATTTAGAGAAAAGGGAATATCTAAAACTGACATACTATTCATATTTAAGTATTATCTGCGAATAGTTACTTCCCCAAGCAACGAGTAATATTTATATCATTTCCCCGAGGATGTTAAACTTTCAGACACTGAACTTGCCTTTATATAAAGCGAATTTACTTTGAAACTCAGCTTTGAATAGCTAAAAGAAAGCTCGAACATTTTCTCGAATCGTCCCGAAACGTGTTAAATCTAATTAATTATTCTTTTGAATTCTATCAAGGCGTTGTTTTATTGAAGTTAAGACTGTCTGTAGTTCTCAGGAGAGTAAAGTATAATTAAGATTCATGAAGTTTGTTGAATTAAGTTTGGCTCACGAAACCCCTTTTATGTACTTCAGCAAAACTGACACAAAATCTTCACTTCAAGACAGACTAACAAATCGTAATAAATTTTATACTGCATTGGCACTGCCTAAATGTTACCCATCGGTTTCCCCTATTATCCTTATAGTAGTAAAATGCAAAGAAAAAAATTCTGAGTGTAACAGTTCTGCTGTAAATTCAAGCTGTAAGCTTTAGAAACAAATTAGAGGACCTTCATCATACTTAAACTGTATCAGTGTTAGTAAGAAAGCAATTTAACTGAGCAAACAATAGTCTTTAAAACAGAAAGGATTTTCTTTGAAAATAATTGAAATAAAAATTTATCACTTTTCATGATCATCTAAAGAAACTAAATATTGTTTTTTAGTTACCGTTATGAAAAAAGCGTGAGTATTTTTAAATTAAGAATTTCAAAGTAACGAATTAAGATACCTAATTCACCGGAAGTCAGCCAAGTTACCAGGATGCCAGCGTTTGGTGCCGGAGTCTGTGTGTACAAGCCCTCCTATAGGCATGGGTGTTTGAAACCGTTCGGAATCAGCTTAAAGCTGAAATGCCTGGTGTATTTCTGTAGCAAAATATGACCGTAACGTTCTTAGCTAGCTAAGATAACAACTTCAAAATTTATGCACGTTTAAAACGACTGATTGAGAAGGGAATGAAAGCAATGAAATCGCGTTATTAATAGTTTAAAGAGTGGTATAAAAGTGAATTTTTTACAGTTTGTCATCACTTTCAATTTGATTATTGTTAATGTGCCAAATTTTGATTTAACTCTGAATTTAAATATTTATACACCGTTGCAATGGAATAAAAATCACTGTTCTTGGGTTCACAACATTAAAAAAATAAGTCATCTAGAGATTACAACAATATTCAGAAATTACTACATATACAGTGATTACACAAATATATATAAATTTGTTTATTATTCAGTGATCCAGAGATAGCTTTGGTAAACGTTTATCAACACTTCTTATGTTAGAAAAGATATAACTTTGGATCAACAATTTAAAAGAAAAAGTAATTCCCTTGATTAGTATATGATGATTAGTGAAGAAGAAATCTTAAAAGATTCACTATAAATTAGAAATAAAAAAATTCATCCGGGAATTTTAAAACCGATAGATCAGGAACAGAGTAACAAATCGTACACAATGAAAGCAATGCTGAAAAAAAAAGCGAAAAGGAGAAAAATAAATTTTTTGCGACAAATGTTTGCACTTCGACTTACTGTACTTAGAGAACAAATTCTTACAAGCTTTTGTAATGACCACATAGAAACTTTTATTACTATTTTATAAAGAATCTTTTATGGTTTTTCCCACCTATCATTATTTTAACTAACAGTATTCTCAACGTACTTTATTAAGATTTTAACGTATCAAAAATATAACTCATTAAAAATAGGTTAAAAGACTAATGTTTTATTTATTTTGGAATATTATAGATGTTTCTCAGTTTCTTAAGTTTAATTTAAGAAGCTGAGAAACTCTGGTTCTCCGTCTGGGAAAGTTGGGAAAGTGGCTGGGAGTCCGGGAAGCACGTCGCATTTTATTAAGCATTCATACTTTATTCAATGTACTTCATCCGTACTTTATTAAGCATTCGTACTTTCACGTTGAATAAAGAACTTCGTGCTTTATTCAACGTACTTTATTAAGCATTTTAACGCATTAAAAATATAACTCATAAAAAAATAGGTTAAAAGACTAATGTTCTATTAATTTTGGGATATTATAGAAATTTCTCCGTTTCTTAAATTTAATTTTAGAAACTGAGAAACTTTGGTTCTCCATCTGGGAAAGTTGGGAAAGTTGCTGGGAGTCTGGGAAAGTTACACAATTATCACCGGCGTGAGAAACATTTGTAGCTTATCAGGCACATGTCTTTGAACTGAGAAACTGCTGCACGCATGCGCCTTGATAAAGGTTAACTTTTTATGCCATTTATTATCTGGTTTCAATAGTTTCTCTACTCGTTTTTATTTTCTTCGAATCTAATCACGTGTTTTCTCCAGAAAATAGAATTATATTAAAGATAAAAGAATTTCAATCAGTTTTGAAGTTTATTTTATCCCATTTTACGGTTATAAGACTAGTCTTCCCACACGCTACTGATTATTAGTTTAAGACCCGAAGAAAATTATCTATGGTAAAGAATGAATTCGGTTAATCGAACTCTTTCATGGAATTACCCCTGTATTAGGTATCATTAAATTAAAATAAGAATATTTAACATTCTTCTATGTTGTTTTCACATGCTTTTATAACTGAAACGTTCACCTTTCGCATCCGTCTCGATATTTTGTTTTAATAGCTTTCCAGAATGTAATGAGGGACTGCCATATCCCTGAGCATTACACTGCCACTTTTTTTCAAGTTAATTAAGCATGAAATCAAAAACTCGATTGGCTAGCGACCAGAAAACTGTTGGGGACATTATTTGAAGGTAATAAGCTCCTTCGTTGCACGGTCAGAATTTTGCACGGTCAGAATTTTGCACGTGCATTTTTGCACGGTCAGAAAGCATGTTTAGAATCTTTGCCTGTTGGGACACATTACCTAGTTATTGCGAACAAGTCAGTGCATGGTAAGAACCACTACAACTTGCCCATAAACGTTAACTAGTGCATTGTGGTAACCATGTTGGTTCTAAACACGCTCAGCTTTATAGATGCCGCCTGTTCTACACCTTACGAAACCTTCGCATACTCTATACTGCCCCCACATTGTTTCATTGTCGGTACCATATCTTTCTGCTTCAAAAGTACAGCTACTTTCAGTGTAAAAAAGGCCTTCGTTTTGATCTTAAGATCCCGAACTTAAACTAATCGGGTCCAAAGAACATTCCTTCAGTTGATTTGTGTCCAGTCTTTAATTGTCATAGATAACTTGATGGAGGTTAAAGAACGTTCATCTTGACGAATGTTTAAAACATTTGTGTAAAATTAATTGTTTTATACTAAGAAAATTATTGCTATTAAACGAGAATCTATATAGTAAGTATTGGAACATTTGCACTAGCCGATGCACAAGCAAGCTCAGTATCATTCAGAAAGACACTAGAGTTTGGGCCTGTTCACATAGGAGTCCGTTGCGTAGCGTTAAGGAAAAGATGACGTTGAGACGAAAATAAACCAATCATAGACGTTAAAAATTTCATTGCTAATCATTTGGAGGCCTATGATTGGTTTATTTTCACCTCAACGCCATCTTTTCCTTAACGCAACGCAGCGGACTCCTATGTGAACAGGCCCTTTAACTGTCCAAGTGACTTCTTTACATCCTGCCTAATAGTGCCAGTGAAAAGAACAAATTCCTAAATTTTAAGACTGGGAGCAAGTGAAGACCTGTATGGCAACCCAAGCCCACGGTTAAGAAATCGGAGATTGTCACCATCGGCCTTGGTCCACATTCGGACTGTTGTGGCATGAGTTTAGTTTTAGGTTTTAGCAAGTGAAGGCGCTTCTCTTTCCGAACTACCTTTAAGTTCAACCATCATAAGTTTAGGATAAGTTGTATGTGTATATTTTGACGAACACATTTATTTATTTTATTTTATTTTACAAGTGCCGATCATTTGGACACTAGGCCGATTCCCCATCAATGTTCTACTCTCTTGAATACGGTAGCAGTTGCGGCCTCTTGTTTGTTGCAAAAACAAATCAAATAAAAAAAATAAAAACGTTAAATCCCAAACAGGAAAGAACAAATTTTATCTCAGTATTTATCTCATTATCACTAAACAAATGGTTGATTTTCAGAGATATAATCTTCAAGATGAATTTATCCTAGCACTGTATAACTCTTCAACTACATTGAAAAAACTTCGAAGCCAACTTAGTAAAGCTCGTAATTCACATAGTATAACTGTGAAAATCACTGTATAGCGAGAAGCTCCACATCGATGAAGAGTGGAATGACATTGCAGATGATATAGCAGGAATGCTTTATCGAACAGCATACAATAAGTTTAATACATGGCTAAAATACCTAAATATAAACAAATATGTGTTAGCAAGTATTGATAAATGTGTATATGAACTCAAAGTTAAACTTAAAGAAAACATTTATTTTTCTAATTGACAGTTGTGGTTATGGCCAGTGTAATAATATTAGCTTCTACCAACCACCTATCTGTAACAATAATCGAATATACAACCTCTAGACTTACAGGGCAAGTGTCCTAGCTACTAGATTACCCCCAAAAATAAAGAGATGAAATTTCTGAATTCTACCTTTTAAAGTTGTTATTAAACACTTTTGAGTTACCTAACTTTTTGGCGCAGGGTATTGGCAGCATTTATTTCTTTTCATTGCATTTACCGACTTTTTTTTACAACGATTAATGATATTTTTTACATTTTACTACCTAACAATCCACAGATGTTCATTCCATATCTGCTTGTCTCTGTTACAACTTCTTGCCAGGAGCACGATTGCAACCTACGACCCCTGTTCTTTGAAGCCAGTGCCCTTACCACATCACCATCCCAGCATTTAATGGAATATAAGCTTTTAAATACTATCCCTTAAAATATATTATTAAATACTTTGATGTTTATGGCATTTTAGCTACTTAAAATGTTTTAATAAATTTTAACGATTCTAAAGAAAAGGAAATTTTGCTTAGACGGATAGAATACATTTAAAATTAATTGTTAAAAATGTTCAACATATGTAGTATGATTAAGATAGTTCATCTGATTTTTTCTTTTACTTGTGCCAGAAAGCTAGTGTTAATTATAATATGAAGTGGACAAATGCATATATTTTTATGTACACGAGTACACCCGCGTATATAAATATATGTACATATGAAAATTATTTTTGGAATATTCTTTGAAAGGTTTAGAGTTAAGAATAAAATTTCAGTATTGAGATTAAAAGCATTTTACTTTTTTAATTAATTAATAATTTTAAAAAGATTGACTTTGTATTTATAAATTAAATTAGAATATCATCTTAGTATTATTTCATTAAGTTTTAATTTCATACTCATTTACTTAAATTCGTACGTTTATGAATACACATGTATTGTTTTTGTGCCCATGCTAGTAATTACGCATATGATTAATTAAAGTTTGCATTTTAATTTTTAAAATACTCAATGGTTTTCTATGAAATAAAGCCTAGCATAAAAAAAATTCCGATGATCAACCCTGTCGATTTTCGGCGAAAAATGTATCCATCAAACGCTTCCTCCACTTTCTGCGTTGGTGACTCCGTTAGCATGCGCCACCAAAATCTAATTCCAGGTTGCCGTTGTCATTTGCACACGTATGCCAAACTCTCAATTACTTTTTAAAGCTCGATTTAGCATTTTTACAATGATATATGGAAACCATTTCACCTGGTAGCGGGAACCATGTTTCGATTAGCCCTTTTGTTTCGCCAACACATTGATACATTCCTGCTGCACGAGTAATCTGGAGTCTTTTCAAAAGGGCTCCTTTTATTTCAAGAAGGTAGGGAAAATAAATGAGCTCCTATCTTCATCGTTCAGGCCTGCGTCGAATTCATTCCATTTATTTGGCGGATGGAGGAAGAAAAAATAAACGACATTTCAATTTAAATGAAAACGATTTCACTTCTTTAAGATATGATTTGCATTTATTCTGCAGAGTTCTGCTTGTCGAGGGAAATCTATTCCATTGAAATTACACAATTGTTTGTCTCGATCTCCGATCATTGCTATTCATTTTATGTCATCCCGTGAATGGCTCTTGTTTAACAGAGATATTCAGAGGATATTCCCACCGCTAACCCGGTTCATTATATTATGTTTGGCGAAGCTCAAGTTGCGCGCCAAATACGCTATAATGAAGCTTTCTGGATTGTGATCGGGCTTAGTGGCGCACGAAAGAATTTTCAGTATCTAGTTCGATGAAAGTTATGTTCAGTCTCTGGAAAAGATTATTCTATTATGCGAAGAAGTTAATTTAAATAAATGCTAATTACGGACTTTGATTACTGAAAATGTTAGCTCGAAAAAGGTTTCTTTTGTACATTTTAAAAATGGAGCATCATTAACAATTGATATTTGGATTCCATTCTAAAAATACAACGATAGCTTTCAATAGTTGAAGATATATCAAAAGTATTTTATCAAAATATTTCAGTCAAGGTTTCATTGTTTGACATGTGAAGGGGAATACGTACAATTCCGATTGCTTAAAATGTATGACCATGATGAACCTCTGATGAACCTGTAAAGAAAAATTGACGAAATGTACATATACTGTGGAAAGACTAAAACTAAATATGCGGTAAAATATATGCAATAGTTGGAAATAACTGAAAAATAAATTAATCTTTAAGAAGTTAATATGTATATAGTGTTTCTTTATTCTTCTGTTTTTTAATCTTTAAGAAGTGAATATCCTGAAAAGAGAAAATTATTTAGTATTACTTTTAACGAATTGCCTTTTTGGAAAATTATTACTTTCTCATTAATATAAAAGAGAATATCCTAAAAAACTAGTTTAAAACGTTTTAAAGTTATAACGTTTCCACTTACACGTGAGTTAGTACATACTTCAATGAATAACTATTTTTAAAGTATAGATTTAATGGTGTTTAGGACATCAGTAAAACATATTACATTCTGAGTTATATCTGAAATACTCAAAATAACTTTTATAGACTTTTTAAATCGTCCTGAGAACTAGTATACATTGATATGAGCCTTACTTTAAAATTTTATAGAGCAAAGAATTTGCAAAAATAGTAAAAATAGAAAATTTAGGTTGCTAAAATTTTAAATTAATGTCCCACACCACCCACATCGTTAGCGCTACGAATTCCCACCATGTGGTCTCAGGTTCGAATCCTGGCTAAAGGCTTGAACGTTCCTGTGCTGATTCATCTATATAGAGTTACCAAAATTAAGTAGCCAATAAATTCCCTGTGTGAAAGGGAAATGTAGATGGCAAGTGCCTGCTTAGGTGAGTAATAAATAATATCGTTTCTAACTAAATAATCCTGCCAAAGTTATTGTATCCAAAGTAACAAAAAACAAGCAAACAAAATATTCTAAACAAAAACAACTAATGTACTGAAAAATATTTTAAATGTATCTTTTCTGTGCTTCCATATGAAAAATTTCAGATTTAAAAAATTTCCAAGTTAAAAAAAATACATGTCATCTATGATAAAAAAATATTTCACCTTGAGTAACAAAAAACCTGAAAATTAACGTCTCTAGATGTTTTAAAACGTCACGGGAACGAGTACCTATGGATATGCAAAGTTCTGTAAAAGTTACCAAGAAAGTAGCCAGATAAAATAATAATGCAAATACAAAATTTAGTTTTCTGGCTTTTGAAATTAGTATCGTTTGTAACCGAAGGAATTTGCCAATGTTATCGGATTCTGAGCAACATAAATACTAAAATACTGAAAAATCATTTTGAACATATCTTTTTTTGCCTACTTCCATACGAACTGGCACAGATTTGTGGTAGTCGATGTTTCTACTATTACAAAATTAATGAAGTTCGGGACTAAAGCCATTAGTAAAAAAAAGTTACATCCCGAGTTCAAGAAAAAAATCAAATTCCAAAGAAAAGGCTTTAAAATATTTTCACCTTCCCGTGAACTAGTGCTCATGAATACTCACCTTATATTAATACATCGTTGACCGGTAGTTTGTAAACTCGTGATTTTACTGCAAACGATGTAGACAATTTAGGATAAAGGAAAGTCATATTAGAGAAATTTTTGGATCAACTGAACATGACTTTACTTTGTGAAGTTCAACTCTTTCACTACTTTAGTTTGTGGTAACGTATATATTAAAACAACGAAATCTCCATTAACGAGATGCCACGAGGTTTACTACACTAAACTATTTAGTACAGCAACAATTAGATTGCATAAATACAATACTCAATGCTAGTAGGTAAAGGGGAATTTACCAAGCATTTTAATTCCGATAGGTATATTACGAAGATCCTGCCAGAATTCAGCTACGACACTGCTTGTACATAAGCAACACTAACCTTTCTGTCTTCACTTTATCACCAGGTTGCTGGAACAATAGCTAACTTCAAAACGACCTCGGTAAGCTTGATAATTTCCGGCTGCTGTCCGTCAAAGCGATCTTCACTTCTTCAATTGTTTTCGTTCACCGCTCACCTCCGTCCGACCTCGCCTCGTGGCGTTTTCTTCTCACTGACGCGTGTATACGTTTATCCACTGGGATTCCCATCTAGTAGAAAAGCACCACTCATTTGAATTCTCTTGTTTCTTCTACAAACAGCGATTTATTTAAACCATAGGAGGGTTAACTTTGTTTCAATACCTCACAACTTTAAATTACCTTTACTATGACCAGAATGAATTTCAGGCAAATCCTCACATTTTATCATCTAAACTGTGAATCTCAGATTCCCATATGAAGAAAACATATTTCAGAAAATTAAAATACTTACTTTATTCCAAAATTTCTGTCTTGCCAGTGACTGTAAATTTAATTAAAATTACCGGTCAACAATTTGTTAAAAAAGTACAAAACAAATCGCCTAAAGAATTATGAGTTCAAATAAAAAAATAAGTTAGTAACATTTAAAGTTAATGTCATTTGAAACCAAAAGAATCTGTCAAAGTTATCACACCCTGAGCGTCTTAGACTGTTTTCATCTCCTTATGAACTAGTGTATTTGGAAACGCCTATACATAATGATATGAACATCAAGTGTTAACATCAATATTTATAACTTCCTGAAAATGCAAATAGTTCATTAAACATATATAATACAAAAAATCTTTCTACATCAAATGGTTCCGAGAAACTAGATCAATTCGTCTTTTAAATAGGTTTTATACACTAAAAGGGAGAGAAAAATTCTTGAAACTTAAGAGCTTTAAGAGTAGTTGCATAAACTAAAATTGAGATGTTGCATATTCATCAAATGTAAATGCTTTAATGAAAATGGAGATTATCTCCAGAATAATTGATACAAATTTAAAATTTAGATATCGTGAACTAAGTGTACGTCACATATATTTGCGAATTATAGCTTTGTTGAAGATTTATCCCTTAAAAGTAAAGTAGTTGCAGCGCTTTAAAATATTGTACTCTACTAAATGAATTCTACATTGATCAATACTGTTCATTATAATTATTGTAAATATAAATGCTCTTATTTCTATATATTCCTGTGTGGGAATAAAATATATAAAAGCTTTAAAGGTCCGAAACTTTCAAGAATACCTAATTATCAATATTTCGTTTGATAGTTTTGAGTTTTAATGGGATGTAAGTTAATTGGATAAGCCGTGTAAGTTAACTGGATTTAAGATGTTGACTTTATTTAAACTGCTTAGGAAATTTAAAATATATTTATTAAAATTCCTCACATCAAGTCTAACATCGTGTTATCCAGTAAACAATATTTATTCAGTGTAACACATACGCAGTTTGCAGATTGCATGAAAGTTAATACGGTTACAATGCATGAAATACAGATTGCATGAGAATAAATACGTTTACGATGCATAAAAATAAATACGTTTACAATATTTTGTTTGATAATTTTGAGTTTTAACGTGATGTGAATTAATTGGATTAATTATGTAAGTTAACCGGATTTAAGATTTTTACTTTTTTTAAACTGCTTAGCAAATTTAAAACATATTTATTAAACTTTATCACATCAAGTCTAACATTGTGTTATCCAGTAAACAATATTTATTCAGTGTAACCCATACATAATTTGCAGATTGCATGAAAATAAATACGTTTACAATATTTCGTTTGATAATTTTGAAATTAAACGTGACGTGAATTAATCAGATTAGCTGTGTAAACTGGATTTAAGATTTATACTTCATTTAAACTACTTAACAAACTAAAAAGATTCATTAAAATTCCTCACATCAAGTCTATTGTGTTATCCAGTAAACAATTTTTATTCATTTCAAACCAAATATAATTTGCAGATTGCATGAAAATAAATGCATTTACAAAAATAATAAATGTAGGACTTGGCTCTGCGGATAAGCTTTAGATAATGGAGAAATACGAAACATCAGCTTCTCCTATTTTATTTACAAGAAAACTAGAAAAAATGTACTTATGTTAGATGTCACAGTTTGTCGCCGCAACAACTGCTGTCATCACTGTCTCACCCGCATAGAATATAGGAGGCAAAAAATAAAACATGACCATCTCCTTTTACTGTAGTTGAAATAAAAAATTTTGGTAAAAAATATGAGACTTTGTACTTGCACGTCACTGATGCCATTTTACGATTACGCCACCTATTACACTCCATTTTGAAAGTATTTGCCTAAAGTTTTGTAATCTCTCTCATTCGAGGGATATTAAAAGTTTGATAAAAAGTACTCAATGAATGAAATACAGGGTGTCTCGGTCTAAAGTATCCTGTTTTAGTATGTTACTAAAAACACCTCAGTTAAAACTAAGTTAGATGTCTTGTACCTGAGGTTCGGAGGAAATGATAGTTCAATCCAGATTGACAGCTCCGGTATGATTTGAACAATTGTAGCAAAGACTGTCTTTTACGAAGCTCCAAAAAGAAAATGTACAGTACTTAAGGCTTCTAAGTACTAAGAAAAAAAAATCGCATTTCCCTTTTTCTCTCCTTGCAGACTCTTGAGGTGGGAGGAGTCCAGTTGACAGCTCGAGAATTTCACCCCCCCTTAGGATTGACATTTTGAGGGATTGTAATGGCTCTCTCTATATAGGGGGGTTAAGCGCTGCTCCCAAATGTTTTATTTAAAATATATTTTTGTCAACTATTTACAGGTACATAAATGCTAATAATCAAATAAAACTGGTATTGTAAGATAGCCTGAACTTTTCTGCAAAGCGCTACAGAATTCATTTTATAAATTTCATCCACCGAAGGCGTTTATGAGCGTTTAAAACACACTATAACAGATTTTTCCCAGAATAATTTAAATTTTAAAATATTAATTGCATTTAAAAAAAAGCGAAAAATGTACACAAATGTAAAATTTCTGACACTTAATGACATTGTACAATTAAGAAAAAAATCTTTGGCTCTAAGTCGGCAATCCGTAGACAAATTTTCTCCCTAGGTTAACATTGAGGTGAGCGAATCCAATGGGGTCAGTACATAGCAGCCTTAATCATCAGGTGTTCGGGGAGGGCATGGAAATGGTCCAGTAGAATATTTAGTTGAGAAAATAAGATTATAAATTACTGCGAGAAACTTTCTCGCAGAGTTTTCGCTTTGTGCCGAATATTTTTCGAATAAATAAATAAATAAATAAATATATATATATATAATATATATATATATATATATATATATATATATATGTGTGTGTGTGTGTGTGTGTGTGTGTGTGTGTGTGTGTGTGTGTGTGTGAGTGTATATATCTCTCCAAAATACGATTCTTAAGCGGCTAGGTCTATTGCTTCCGTTACTTCCCTAATTTATGTACGTAAATTACAACTGACAAAATTTCGTGTAAAATAGCTCTGTGCAAGAGTTAGTGTAAGATGTAAGTTCTCTCCTTTGTGGTTGAGATTGATTTAACTTTGTCAATCTGCTGTAAAGATTTAGATTAATTCTGCTTTTGGAACTTTTTTTTTCCAAAGATACTTCTTACAGGTGCCATGTCGAGGAGCCCGAAAGAAGAGTAAAACCAAAATCCACCGCTCCAGGTTACGCTTAAAATACATATCGTAACCTTACTTTTGATATGCCCTCCTTACTAGACAGGCATTGGATTGAATGGCCGTGTGAGGCTTTATAAGAAATGTGCTAAGGAATTCCGATTAAAAAAGAAACTTTAAAGAAAGGTTAGGAATTAAAAATAATAATGCAACATCACCAAACATCTCATTCTTCATCTACAACTTGCATGAAATCTCATATAAGGTCCAATTCTACCCATCTGGGTCCAGTAACTGACAAGAATAAATTTTGTGTTGACAGTAAATTAAAGAAATGTTTTATTACGAGCTGTGTTGTCAAGATTACATTAAGAACCTATTGCCTGCTAAGGATTTCATGAACAGAACAAATATAAGATAAATAATTTAGGACTTTATTTAAACACACTGGAGATACAAAATATTAAATTATTTTCTCACTGAAAAATTCTTTGGAATGTTGTTCATATATTTTTAGCTTATTCATTTTTTTTTCTGGATTTCGTCAATTCTTCGAAACACAATAGTTGAAAGCCAGACAAGTAATACTTAACTAAACTGAGCCTAATCTCATCTTTTTTACGATCTTTGTATTAGTAGGGCAAGGAAACAATTAATTCTTCCCGTATTGTACGTGAAATTATAGAAGAGACCAAGGAATTAGAGAACAACTCTGCAGATTAAAAGAACGCCTTTTAAATCTCTAAAGGAACCTACTTTTAACGATACACTTATCCTTTTTAAAACTAAGAAAACGTAATTAACTTAGAGTAACTGAATGAGAACATTGTAACATCTCTGATAATAGGAAACAATTAACTTGACTTAACGTAAACAAACAAAAAAACTTAACACACCTAAATGCCTACATTAGAGACAGTAAAAAGTTGAATATTTTCAACTTCAAATATTGCTTTGTTCAATACACACACACACACACACACACACACATATATATATATATATATATATATGTTGTTGTTAATACCCCCTGGTAGGAGGTTCCATTCACCAGGTCCTAACAGGCTATTGGGCTCCTGTTTTGAATTACCACCACAAGGATCGGAGTCCGACTTGGCTAAATGACCGGTCCCGTAATTTTGAACCGAGTCAAGTGGCGTGATCGGAACACTTGACCCCGCACCTCCAGAGGTAAATTTGAGAACTTGGAGGACATTGTAGCCACGACCTATTTTACGTACCCGGGCCACCATTAGTGAACACGGTGGTGGATTTGCAGTGACGAACATAGAATCATGGACGTTCAGATAGCTAGCCCGCCGCTCTTGCCAACTGGGCCACGGCGCTCTGATATATATATATATATATATATATATACATACAATATATATATGTCAGTATTAGCCAATATAAAATTACAGGGGGTTAAGGATAATTTAATATTTGGCACAGAGCGCCATCATTTTCACAGAGCTTAGTTAGAAATGCTTCGCGTGAATTGAGAAAGAGAATTCCTTTTTGAGATGTGGCCTTGACACGCGTTGTGGTCAGGCTAACGAATGTATTTTTAGAAGCAAGCATAGGCGTTCGAGGAGTGAAAGTTGTTTCATAATACTAGACGTGGGGTGAGTTTGGAAGTTATCACAGGGCATGGGCGAAGGTTTTTTGCTTTAGTTTTAACAAAAGATTTGCAGAGCGTTCTTGAGTCCCGCACTGAGAGGTAGCGCGCGTCACACGAGATGAGAGATCGAAAATGGCAGAGATTGAATCGGGTTATTAATCAGTAATTTGAATAAAGGATTTGGTTGTAAATTAAGTGTGTTTAATTCCACAGGCCTACGATTGTATTGTCTGCATATATTTTAAGAGTAAGTATTGGTGGGAATGAGTTTGGAGGGAATGCGAGATTTTAACCCCGTCATATATATATATGTATATAATTTTAGTAAAAATTGAAAATTTTTTACTATACAGTAAGTCCTAGAGTTACGAGTCATCGAGTTACGATCTCGAGTTACGTGGATTCGTAGATACACGGCTGTAAGTTTCAATTTTTCGTAGACTGCTTTGGCATGTTATGAATTGATTTATGACGAGAAAAAGAAAGCTGTGAGTGTACAAACATCATTGGACAAATACTTCAATGCCCATGAGCGTCTGCAGATTATCGGATTATTTTAAATTACATAATTATGTATGTATTATATATGTATTTTATAATATGTTCATGTACTGTATAATGTAATATATGTGTGTACCATTTTCATATTGAAATAAAAAGTATTTCACTGAAAATGATTGAAAAGAATATTTTCTTTCCATATTTAGTCATTAATGTTTGCTGATATTGTCCATACGATGAAGGTCAAAAAGCTTACAGGAATCCAGCTCAATCCAGCCAATTGCGCTCAATCAGAGCAACGTGCGCCGCACTACCTGGTAAATTTCGACTTACGCACTTTCTACATATGCGAAATGTTCTAGAACGAATTAACCACTTAAGTCGAGGACTTCCTGTATTTAAAGAAAATCTATTCACGTTATATATCCCAGAAAGTTTATTAATTAAAGAAATAATTGAATTAATATAAAATGCGCCTAATGAATAGTCAACATTTCTTTTATTTGTATTTTAAATATTTTTCCTTGAAACATAATGATTTCTCCTTTTCCACAGTTATTTGATATTTTCTCTCTGCCTTCGTAAACAACTTATGAATAAGTCTTCTCTGCATAGGAAATGCGCATTTTATTACATAACACTGAATTTTTTATTAAAAGACTCACTAAGGTTTAAAACATGCGGAGTTCATTTCCCATTCCTTTGCGACCAACTTTCGAGATCAGTCACTGTAATAGAGTAAACAACATAAAACACATTAAGCAGAAAACTATTCTTCTGTTACTACCTCATCAAAATAAACATAGTAAATCTTCATTACTTCCTGCACATCACTCGTTCCTGTTATCTTTCATGGTCACGGCTATTGCATTCATTATTTCAAATTCAGTTCCTGCCCGTCTCAAATGAATTGCACATTTGATTTATGAGACCATTCACTCTTTTGAACTTTGAATGCAAATAATAATTTAGTTCTGTCCATCTAACTCCAATCTAAAAAATTGAGAGAAACAGAAAAAAAGCATCATGGTACTATGCCAGGTGCACACATCCTCTGATTTGACTCGCTCCAGTTCAACCAAATTAATCGAGCCAATAAAACGGGGAACAAGTTTCGAACTTCGTTTTACTGGAAGGAGAAACAGAATAAAAACCAGAAAAGACCAGCTCAAGTCATCCGACGTGAGATTTTCTCCTCCAGTGATTTTCTCTGTTGTATGTGACGAGAGGCAACATGGACTGCTCCTTAAGCGGCTCTTTGACTGGAGCAATTGAACCTTGAAAATGGGATGGGATCCATCCTTATTTGACAGTCGGAGTAATTATTCGGGGAATACCGGAAAAGATAACTGTTTTTGTCGTCTGATAGACTACAAATGGACTATCTTGAATGGGCTAATGGAACAAATAGTCTGTCTTTCTTAAGCGGCTGAAGAGAGACTAAATAAAACGCACTGGCACGGGGTTATTTATCGCTGGACATTGGATTATATCACTAATAAAAATAGAAAACTATTGATGCAAATATGTAATGAAAGCATTTTAAAATATTCTTATGAGAATGCTTCTAATTTTAGAACGAAAATATAGTACAGATGAAATGGTCCGAATACTAGAATTTGGGAGGCGTGTAATTCTATAACTGAGTAAACAACGATAAACTTTTTTGCATTTTTTTTTTCGTAATTCTAATCTAAGGTATTTTTCCAAGCGTAGGATGTAATTTTTCTGGCATATAATACTTTTGTATTGAAGGAACACTGAATAAGTAATATATATATATATATATATATATATATATATATATATATATATAAATATATATATATACTATATATACATACACACAGTGGAATCTCGATCTATCGTTTTTCAAGGGACCAACTGAACTGAACGATCAATGGCGGAAAACGATAGATACGGAAACATAACAAAGCAATATGATCGTCGAGACTATGTGAAATAAACCACACACGCTGAAAAACGATATTTGGGGTACGATCGATCGGAATTCCACTGTATATATATATATATATATATATATATATATATATATATATATATATATATATATATATATATATATATTTATAATCCAGTCAATCAGTCCAATTAATGTGAATAATCAGTTTATAAACTCTAGTACATTGTCGATATGTAATTGTTTAATATATTATAAGAAATTTAAAGAATAAGATTTATGTACAAAAGATATTTGTAACGGAGGGAGAACAGATGAATAAGCGTCTTGTTCCATCCATATCAAATACGCTAAGTTACGTGCAGTTCGACTCTCACACCAAAACAAAGGAAAATTAGTTTCGTTTTTCCTCGTGATCATCTATGGTACAATATGACCAGCGACAGTTAGGCGCCACAAGTACAGGCATGGTTAAGACATGAAGAAATTGAAATGAAAAGAGGTAGGGTTGTATACGATTCATGGAAAGTAAATAGTATTAATAAATGTTGGGGTGTTATAATTACACCCCAACAACAACACGTTTATATTCTTCCCCCCTCTTTATGGAGAGTATAATACTATCACTTACTCAAAATAATATACACAAGCCTTTTTTTCAAGCTGAGAGCCACTCTTCATATTCTTCACCACTCTTTGCGGATAGTATTACATGATCAATTACTGAAGGATAATGTCCACACCCTTTATTTTAGAGCGGAGAGCTACACTTCATATTCTTCACCCCTCTTTTCAGATAGTATTACATGATCAATTACTGAAGGATAATGTCCACAACCTTTGTTTTAGAGCGGAGAGCCCCTCT